>CM075816.1:16463159-16528159 GCA_037975025.1 Excoecaria agallocha | reverse complement strand
TGATTGCCATGTTCATACCATGTCATATTCCATCAGATTGCCCCTGATGTGATGGAATGATTATCTGCTCACTAAGTGATGATATATTGTAAAGGAAGGAGAGTTACTTTGGGATTCGATGGAGGTCGAAAAATCACAGTTATAGGTGTAAAATTAGCTTCTCATCTGATGTGATTTCTGCTACCGCTGTAAAGAGATTGATTAGAAATGGTGCATCGCTTGTGCTTTGCAATGGAGACAAAAAGAAAAAAATTTAAAAGTGTCAGAAGTACCCACTGTCAAATAGTTCCTTGATGTGTTCCCTAATGAGTTACTAGGATTACCACCTGACAGGAAAGTGAAATTCTCTATTGATGTGACTCTAGGTGTAGCGCCCTAAAAATAAATTTGGATTGATTATGTTTTCGGGTTTTAATTTATCAATGGTTAATTAAAACATATGGAATTTAATATATATATATATTAATAATAATGTTAAAAGGGTAAGATTTTAAAAGAAAAATTGTGTGGTTGATATTTAAAAGAAGAAAGAGAATTTATGGGTAAAATTCTTTAGTATTATTATGAGTATTATTCTTATGAGTATTCTTATTATTATTAGTATTATAAAAAGAAAGAAAAAAAAAGAAAGGGAGAGAAATCGGGAGGGAGAGGGAGGAGGAAGGAGCAAGGCGGTGGTGGCTTGGGTGCCGTCGGCTGGCCGTTGTCCACGACACCGGCGAGGAGGCTTCGATCGCCTCCGTCGTCCTCCGTTCATCTCCTTCCCCCACAACCGCGCTCCGTCTTCTTCCGTTTTTCCCCATCATCTCCTTCGCTTCTTTCTCTTTTTTTGGTAGTTCTTGACGCCGGTTGAGGGAGCTGACAACACCGGCGAGATCACGAGGCTGAGGCGGATCTTTCGGTACCCTCCGATTGTCCCCACTCGCCGGCGAAGTGCAGATCGGAGCACGTGACAGTCGGTGGTTTTAGGTGGTTTTCCGGCGACTTGAGACAGTGGTGAGGCGCGTGAAGACCACCAGAATGCTACCGGCGACTCTGGCTTCAGGCTCGGCGCTTCGACGAGTCTCCGGCGAGGCTCCGAACAGACAGAATGGAGGGAGTATTTTGGCCTTCGACTCTAAGGTGTGGGTACTTGAAATCTTGATATGCATGTGTTATTTTAGTAGATTTTAATAAACCAAAGTTATATGTATATAGATATATATACAGCTTGAAATGGAAAGAAAGCTAAACCCCTAATATAGACTATAAAGAAGATAATATATATGTTTGATTGGTGTTAAATAAATACATAAGGCTGGATATTAGTGAGATAAATTGAAATATGATTATGATATGGGAATTAGATTTATATTAGCTTTGTATATATTGAGGTTGTTATAAGAAAATTGATTAACCTCTGAAAGAGTAAAGGAGTTACAGTGTTTGTGAGCACATATTTGCCCTGAATAAGGTTGAAAGTTTAATTATGTGTACTGTCTTGGTTAAATATGTAAATGTCTTCGAAATGACTTTAAATTGGTATACATGAGTTTGATATACCTGACTGTGGATTTCTTGGTTGGTCTTTTCTGATAAAGTTTGAGTGCAAGTCATTGTGAAATCTTGAATGTGTCAAGCGAATTTTCAAGCTTTAGAGAAAGTAGCATAACAAGGGAAACATAAGTTCTTATTTGTTTTATTAAAGCAGTTTCTCTTGGTGAAATGGAATATGTAATATTGAATTTCATGATAAAGTTCCATTTATACGGGTACTCACCATATGCTTGGTGGTAGGTTGCTAGCCATCAAACTTGTTAGTTTTGAAGTCTAATCCTTGACTTAGAGAATCCACAGATATCTAGTAGTGAAGGAATTTTGAGTGGCTATGAAAGTGTATACCTTTGAGTTCTTAATATACAAGATAATCTTGGAATTGTAATAATATAAAATAAATTATAGTTTCAACAACTGGAGTTGGATAAGCGAAAAAAATAAAAGTGAACAATAGTGAGTTGAAATTAATTGTCGCTGGTTCCTACTGATCAAAGCTGTCTTGTTTTTATTGGCTTCTTCATGCCTTTTAAAACGACTTTGGCTAATTGCCTCTCATGTCTGTATTGTGAAATGAGGATACTGAATAAAACTGGATATAAGTTAGTACAATCTTTGGCTAGCTACTTAGTCCAGTATACGAGGTTTTTGTCTGGGATATCTTAATTCCTCTCTAGGCTTCTTAACCATTCTGTAAAAAGAAAAAGAGTTGGAACGTTATGAATATAGTTTTCATGGATGTTTGATGTTGGACTTCTGTTTATGTTATAAATTAAATAATTTAATTAAATTATGTGTTAATGGTTTACTTCTTATATTCTTGATAAAATTAATAGGGTAGTGTACTGATCACTGTTCTAGGTCTTGCCTAGTTGGGGTTAAAATATTAAATAGGAGTTTAACCAAATCATAATGGAACTTCATGTTTGGGTCTTCAACGTAATAGTATAGTTTTTGACCGTTAAGTTAACGATTGAACTTATATAGCTAAATCAACTAATATGAATGAATATGAGTATAATTGATGAAGCCAAAACTTAGAGTCAGAGTAGTTGTGAAAGAAATTGAATTGAAATAAGTAGATGCTGTTGAAGATTTTATTGATAGGAGTAACTCTGTTAAGGCTGTGAATCACACCTTAATTGTTTTAAAATGCTAGTTATAATCTCATGCTGTAATAAGTAATATTCTTCTGTTTGTCATTTTCAGTATAGCTTTTTAAGACATATTATGACCATATTATTATGTTTGGTAATGATATAATAAGTACAAAGGTTTAAAAGAGATGATCACAATGGGCCATGCAGGTACGTTCTTCTGAAATGATTATGAGTTTACATGCTGTTTTAGGTACTCACGATGGGTGTGATTATATATAATTTCATTCTCATGAAAATAGTTTAGTAAGGCATAAACTATCATGACTAGTACACGTATTGTTCATATATGATTATTAGATTGTTTAAAATAAATTGAAAGAATATGTATAAAATAGACTTCTCTGATGACTGAAAACCGTTCTGAATTATTGTGGAATAATTCCTGACTTAAGTGAATGTTCTGAATAATTGTATTATCTGGATTGAACTGATGATAAATGTACTGAAAGAAAGTTATCTTTTGCGCCCTTAGAAAATAGTCTGGCAGTAAAAACTAGCTCAGGATATAATTGGCTAGCCATAGGGATTCTATACCGCGGTGCAAGTCATGGCGACTTGCTTTACTATGGTTGGATCGTTGATCTCCATAGTAAATATATTATACGTACTATCATATGTTCATATGTTATATGAGGGATGATTCTGGAGGTCATTTCTCATTCTGTTGTGACCCGTAGGGGTCCACATCCCGTATATCCAGTCTGAGTATTTCTGTCGGTACTATTCTAGGGGCATTAATATGAAAATAAGTTGAAAAGTATAGAAGATAAGAAATGTTATAATTCAGAACTAATATGCATAAGAATTATCCTCTTGTATAAGTACATCAAATGGATATTAAATTGTAAGTTAAAATATTGATGAGCATGTGATTCTTAAATTCTATATAAGCCTTATGTATCTATATGTATAAGAATGAATATCCCTTTGTATCGATCAAGTACATAACAAATGGCACACTATCGTGTTAAGTATTATATTGTTCATCTTGTTAAAAGTATTTAATGATTACATGAAAGTGAATTTTGAATGCATGATATGTTTTAAATGATGTAAATATATGAAAGAAATATACCGGATGTCTTTTATGGTAATATTGAATGATGCATTGTTTACTGCATTAGTAAGTTTTATTGACCATGTCAGTAAGATGTTCTGTTACTTATATTTGTAATTTATTGTTGAATATAAGAATTGGGATCTAGGGTAATTGAAGGTTTTGGTAGAAGTATTTTCAACATTGCACTAGCATAATTGATATTATGTGTTTAAAAGATTATGTTTAGAATACTTTGTTCCCCACTAAGCTTTATAGCTTAGCACGGGTTTTGTTATCCGTGTAGGTACAAGATAGGCTGGTCTTTGGTTAGACAGCTGCTTCGGTTCAATCAGCAGAAGAAGAGCTCTAGTTTCAAAAAATTTCATGTTGAGGGTCACAGATGTAGTGAGGCATTAATGTACATGTAAATTTGCTTATGAATATTAAAGTTTTATAGCTGTTTAAGAGTATTAGTTATAAAATTGAATTATCTGATGACATGTAAAAAGAAACTAATGAGAATGGATGTATGAGATGTATTAGTTATGTTTGTGGTGCCCTTGAAGGGCTGAGGAATTGTCTGATTTGCAGGTGGGTTAGTTAAGTTTTTAGGCGTTATATTGCCGAATTTTTATTTGAAAATTGGTTAATTGGAGAATATAGATAAGTCAATGTAGTTAATTTATAAGTATTGCATGTTGGGCAAGTCTGTAGTAGATAGAGTAAAAAAAAATTTCAGGTTATCTCATGCTCAGTCAGATTGTTCAGTAAGGGTGTTACACTAGGCACCTGCCACCTTTATGGGTTTGACAAATAGGGTCTTCCAGCTTCATTTGGATCCGTTTATGGTGGTTTTTATTAATGATATTTCGGTGTAGTCTGAGACACCAAAAGAGCATGATAAGTATTTGAGGATTGTTCTGCAGATATTGAAGGAAAAGCAACTGTATGTCAAGTTTAGCAAATGTGATTCTGGTTGAATGAGGAGTTCCTGAATTTAGCCGAGTACTATAGGGAATCTAATGTAGTGACCGATATACTCAGCATAAAAATGTATATCTGGTAATATGAATGTTCTCAAATGAATGTGTTGAAGTGATGAATAAGTGTAAATGGCTAATGATGGTGGTTGCAACCCGTCGAGCTGTGAGTGCCAGTTTAAGTCTGACACCCAATGGACATTATTAGCTGAAATGTAAGCAAAAGCGGAGCATCAGATTTCTTTGGGATTACTTCGACTTACATTAATATTGGACTAGAAAGGAGATAGAGTGACCATAGATTTTATTATTGGATTGTATGTGCTTTAAAGAGAACATAATGCTTTATAGGAGATTATTAATAGTCTCCACTTTGGCATAGTATTTTATCCTCATATTGCTAATCAGCCAGAATGAGTGACTCAGACATTAGAAGATTTGATGTAATACTGTATACTTGAAATTAGTAACAGTTGAGAAAAATACTTGTACTTAGCAGAGTTTGCCGATGACAATAGCTATCAGTTTAGTAGAAAGATGGCTCTTTTTGAGACATTATCTGGAAACAAATGCAGAATCCTGTCAAGTTGGACATAATTGAGTACACAAAAATTGATAAGATGTAATTTTATTTGTGATTCGGAAGAGGTACTAATGCAAGTGGATGTGACCTGTGAAGAAAGACCAATGAAGATCCTAACTATAGAGATCAGTCAGCTCAAAAATAAACATATTTAATTAGTAAAGATGCTTTGGAACCATCACAACGTGAATGAAACTTTGATGAGATAACAGTATTGTCTGTTCCTTGATACAAGTAAATTTCGAGGACGAAATTTCTTTTAGCAAGGAAGAATTGTAATAGCCTCAATACCGGATTGATCGTGAACAGTAACTTCCAATGGTGAATAGTATTTTCAGGCCAAAAATCGTATCCGGAAGTAAAAAATATTTTATTTGACTATCGAAAAGTATTGGTCATGATGAGTCTGGGGTGAAATTTAAAGTTAAACCAAGGTCAAATGGGTCTCCAAAAGTCAAAAATACGAAAAAACTAGCAAGTCAATTTTCCTTTTAGAAAGGGTTGACTCGACTTTGATTGAATTTTTAAAAATAGTAAATAAACTTTAAAAATTGCCAGATTTTGCAGATATTAATGAAATTTCATGTAGAATATTTTGGTAATAAAAGTTTAATTTTTCGGTGATGCCGGTAGTTATCGAATCAGACCGATTAGATTGAATCGGATCCATAACGGATTTTGATTGAGTCAAAATTTTTTATGCAGGCTCAATATATTATTTTAAGAATTATGGAATTGATTTTGAGTGAAATTGAGTTTGAAAGTGAGAGAAATAATTTTGAAAAGTATAATGGGCCTAAATAATGGAATTTGACTTGAAATAGATTGTGCCAATTGGGATGGACCAAGCCCAACCCATTAAGAGCCTTATAAAAGGCATAAAAATCTGATGTTCCAACACATTCATCAGCATCTCCCTCTCTCACGATTTTTCTTCTTGGCCGAGTGAAAGAATTTCATTTTTCTTAATTTCTTCATCTTTTCTCTAAGTTTCTTCCCGAATTCAAGTCTCTTAAGTAAAATTCAGCTTTTCTAGTGGTGTATGACAGCCTCTAATCTTCATTTGAGGTGATTATAATGAAAGAATTGTAGGAAAACCAAGAGGATGAAGGTTTAATCTTTTCTTAACCAACTTTTTATTTCCTTTCGATTAGATTCTTTTTTCACTTTAAACTTCATTTTTACCTTTCTTTTCACTCTTTTTTGATCTATTCTCAATATAATGCCCCTAGTACAGTCCCGACAGAAACTCTCAAATTGGATATAATAGACGTGAACCCCATAGGACCACAAATAGACTGAAAAATAATCCCGAATGACCATTTTCCACAGAACAAAAACCAGATAGATACAGATACTATGGTGATCAAAGATCCTACCATAACAAAGCAAGTTGCCATAACTTGCACCGCAGTATAGATATTCCTATGGCTAGCCAATTATAATCTGAGCTAGAACTTACTGCAAAACTATTTCTAAGGGCACAATTTTATTAAATTTCACTTCATTATTCCATTTTTTCCACATTCTCATTACTTTTTCACTTTACTTAATTATAAATTAAACTTTTTACACAATTCGTGAATTATTACATCATAATTCACCATAATGAAATATTTTCTCATGAAATTATGCATTATTTTACAATAATTCAATTTTTAAATTACATACCTAGGCAAAATTTGCCTAAAAAATATTCATTTAATTTTTATAAATTCCATAAAAATTCCTAGGCATGATTTTCCATCTCTATTGTCCATTTATGACATAATTTCATCAAATGGCACAAAATAAATATTATTTCCCTTTAATGAGCAATTCGGGCCCTATAGAAAAATCTCCCTATCCATGTTTAAAAATTCAATTGAGTATTTTTCTAAACTTATTCTAGGTTCAATTGCACTAATCTAACACTAATTTCAATTAAGCATACAAAATGTTTATTTTACCTAAGTTACATACAAGAAAAACCTACTAAATCAAAGAAAATATGGGGATTTATAAGCCACTAACCTTTCTCTTTTGGTCTAGCTTGCCTAGACTTCCTTTTCCTTTTCCTTTCCCTTTGCCTTGAGAGCTTGATTTTCTTCTTGAGAACCTAAGATGGCCAAATTTTTCACCATTAGAAACTCTAATATTTTGATCTTATTTGCTCAAATTGACACCAAAAATGGATTCTAGGCATCAAAAACTAGCTAAAAATACTTAAAAATTAAATTATCATCAAGAATTTCATCTTACCTCTTTTGACACCTAAACTTAAATCTTTAAAATTCTTTACTTTCTTAGCTCAAATCAAGTAATGGAGGCTTAATTAAACGTCAAGAGGGATAGAATTAGAGTCGGGATGCTTGATTTTAAGGAGAAATTAAAGGAATTAAGAAGAAATTTTAAGAGAAAAGGAGAGTGAATGTTTCGACCAAGAAGAGGAAGAGAGAGTGGCTGGAAGTAGCTGGAATTTTGCAAATTTTTTAGCCTTAAATACCTCTCTTAGTGGGCCAAGTTAATGGGCCTAACCCATTAAACCAAAACTGATTAAGTACCAAATAAAAAGCTTTAATTAATTTCTCTCACTTTTCAACTCCAATTTACTCTAATTTTAATTCCATCATTCTTAACATATTAAAAATGGGTTGTACGCAAAATTTCAGCTCAATCGGAATTCGTTATTGGTCTGATTTAATCAAATCGATTCGATTCGATAACTATACTATCACCGAAAAATTTATTTTTTTACACCAAAATATTTTACATAAAATTTCATTAAGACCTGCAGAATCTGTCAATTTTTGGAGTCTATTTACTATTTTTAAAAATTTGGTCAAAGTTAGTCAAACCTTTCTATCAAGAAAATTGATTCGCCAACTTTTTTGTATTTTTTATTTTTGGAGGTCTATTTGATCTCGGTTTTACTTCAAATTTCAACCACAGACTCACCATTACCAATACTTTTCGATAGTCAAATAAAATATTTTTTACTTTCAGATACGATTTTCAACCCTAAAATACTATTCACCATCGAAAATTTACTGTTCACGGTTAAACCATTGTTGAGGCCATTACAAGCAGTGTTGTATTCCAACAACAGTAGGAGCTCTTCAAAGTCTAAGCATATAGACATTAAGTTCCTAATTGTTAAAGAAAGAGTTCAGAGTGGTCAAATATCTATAGAACATATTGGCATAAACTCCATGATTGCAGATCCGCTTAGTAATAGATTAATACCCAAGGTCTTTTGTAAGCACACTGCTCACATAGGCATTACACTGTTAGATGATGTATCAATTTGGTAGGACTTTGTACTTACATATGCTTAAATTTATTTTTGGTTGACATGTCATATGGATATTTTGTGGATACATAAAGTTTATCATTCTGCTAAAGATTTTATGCAGTTTTCACTCTCTATTTTGTTTGATCTTATTCAGGAATAAGGTTGGATCAGTTGAAAATAGGCATGTTAAAGATCACATTGCATGACATTTTCATGCTACACATCCATATTTGATTCATGTCATCGGTTATATTGACATACGTAACCATTGTTAGATCTAGTTACGATAAATGTAACAATGATCTCTTTGATCCTATATTGATATAATTGATGGACAAGATTGTTGAAGATGATTTCAGTTATGATAGCATTTTCAAGCTCATAAAGTATTATAGTGATATACATTTACTAAGGTTATCGCATATTTATGTATGAGGTCCAAGTGGGAGATTGTTAAAATTTATGGACCTATACAACTTAAATATGTAAATATTGTATATTATATGCTATCACACTTTTAGTCCAAATAAAAGTGATCTAGTTAATTAATTTAAATTCAAATTAGACTTAATAACCGCCTATTAAAAATATGGGGTTACTTTATAAATGTGTAGAAACCTGAAGGACTTAATCTAATTTATGATGGGCTAATTATAAAATAAGTCAACATATAAATAGGTTATGGTCCTGGTTGCATATATAACTCTAATCCTAATTCTAATACATTTTTTTCTCTTTGGTATCCCATCACCCTAGAAAAAAATTCAAATCTTTGTGTCAACTAGAAACCATTAAATCTCCGTATTTTTTATGGTTATGGATTCAGGTACGCTTCTGCATCTATTTTATTTTTGATGATTTAACATGATTGATTTAATGGCTATTATGCATTTAGGGATTTCAATCTTTCACTAATCTCTCATTTGATTTTGTTTTTCTTAATAGAAAGGTATGTCAATAACTTAAATAAGTGGATGTTAGGATGTCCTTCATCCAATTGCAAACTTTTTAAACAATGAAAAACCTAGATTGTTACTAATGATATTGAAAAAAAAAAAACCTAAATGTAAACTATAAATAAATAAAATTTGTATTTAAAATAAGTGATATTTGCATGTTGAGATGTTAATATGGAAAAACATTAAATTAAAGGAGCGGCTTGACAAATTGATGTAAGTTGGAAATGTTAAGTTATGTATTAAGTATTTCCTTAAAAAAAAAAAAAGAAAGAAAATTACCCCAAATGCCAAGTTTTTATCCTTTTTTCAAAAAATACAACCCTTTTTATATTATTTCATAATTCTAACTTTTTAAATTTCTATTTTCAAAAATAAAATTTTTTTATCTAAAACAAAATACAATTTTTTTATTTGAAACTAAAACTTTCCTTGGTTTCGCCTCTTCAGCGTTCTCGTCTTTCTATTCATTATCCGGTGACCTCTTTCTCTTTTCATCTCACTGGCGATTTCTTTCTCCTTCCACCTCACCGGTATATTTCTCTTTCTCCGGCAATCTAAAATTCTCTCTCTGCTATCGGTGCTGCCATTCTAGTTTGATCTGTTGATTGGTGCAGGATAGCGAGATATTAATCTAGAAGTTGTCTGGAGCAGGGATGGAGGAGATCTAAATATCCAATTACAAGTTCTAATTATCTTGGATTTTTTTTTAATTTACACACACATATTAATTTTTTTTTGGATGGAGGAGATCATTTTTTCCCCTTTTTTTGGGTTTTTGATTTTGTTGGGTTTTTGTTTGATTGCTTCTTGGAAATGAAAATTAAATAGTTTATGATCCTGATGAAAGAATAATCAAGTTAGCTGACGATGTAGAAAAGAATGCTTCTCTTTCAAGGCTCACTCTGTTCTCTCCTTGCAAGGTTTTTTCTCATTCTCTTTTCCTTGCTCATCTATTCTTTTTTCTCATTTATACATAATTTGTTGTGTTTAATTGGTGCAAATTAATGTTTTCCTTAGAATAACAAATAGGAGAGAAGATGGCTATTAGGTTGAAGCTTAGCACATTTTAGAGAAGTTATAACTCATTGACTCAATGAAAACTCTATAAACTTTAAGGTATAAGTTACAAGATAAGAAATTACATTAATCACTTCAAGCTATAACTTATGAGACAAGACAACAAACTTTAATCGATGCCTTAGTTTTCCAAATGGTTAAGTATATTTTTGTTTTATTTTGAAATGGATTACGACTGCAGCCATACTAAGTACTTAAATGTGCCTAATAATGGATTGGTTCTTGAGCTTGTTGATTTTACTCGATGAGCTAAGTCCAACCTGCTTCAAGTTTGGTTCATGTAATGTCGATAAGACAAATGATTGAAAGCTTATGGTATAATTTGTTTGCAGCTTTAATTCCCACATGCATGAATTACATATCTGTTATTGTGTGTTCCTAATATTCTTTTTTCATTTTATTTTTTTGGGCTGTTGTTATATATTTGTTGTTGTGATTTACGCAAGTTTCTATTTTTTGGCTGCTATGAGAATGTGATTTCAGATATATTGAGCACTTGGTATGTGAAAAGATATTGTATTGTTCCAATTAGATTAGTGAAAATTATCTGTTTCTGTAGAATATCGGCTCTTCGAAGTTCACTCATAGAGCATGCCTTCGTTTTTACTCTGGTTTCTCTATGTCTGTGCTCTGTTTTATATGCATTCAATTTACCTGAAAGAAATTGTATTTTTGCTTTAAAATTTGTTGATTTTGTGTTGATACTATTATTTGTTTGGGTTAGCTTATCTGGGAACTAATAGTCTGAAACATAAACGGTGCAGATGCGATTCACTATCTTTGAGATTGAGCACTCTATTTTTTCTGTATTATTTTTTTTTTGCACGATCAGTGATTTTGGTATTTGGTATGAATTGATTTTCTTGTCCATTGACGTTAATCCAATTTAGTCATCAAATTTCATGACTACAGGCATTGTTTCTTACAGTATTGGGATTTAAAGGTATGTTATTGGAATGTATTTTTCTTAGATAATGCCTATGTGGCATATGAGCTCTAACGTGTTTTACAATGTTATTGCATTATGCAAAGTACAGTTTAAATAATAAATACCAAAGATATGTTTCTTGTTTTTTACAATTTGGAGATAGATATGTTTGGATTAGCTGACAACTTGATGATTATTCATTATTCATTTTCTAGTGTTATCCATTGTTTGTTTGCATATCAACTTATGGAGCTTGTATGACAACAATTAACTTAGCCAATATCAAAATCTACTTCTCAAGAATCTAGATTCTCGTTAGTATAACATAATGATATTATAAATATATCAACTTATAAATATATTATTTATATTTAAAATTATATAAATATTATAAATAATATTTAAAATTATAACATAATAAAATTATATATTATCTCCAAATAAAGAGCAAGCTATTAATATAGTCTTCAAATATAATCAAACAAACCGTAAGCTGTTTACTGCATAACATAAGAAGCTTATTCATTAGCTAAAAATGTAAAGCTTTATTTATTTCTATCATAAATATATTATTGTACACATCCTGTGTATTGTGTACACCAAGTACACAGTGTGTGTACATCAAGTACACAATGTGTGTACACCGAGTACATACCCTGTATACATCAAGTACACAAGGTGTGTATACCTTGTATACACCCTGTATACTATGTACACCAAGTACACAGTGTGTGTACATCAAGTACACAAGGTGTGTATATCTTGTACACACCCTGTGTACACTGAGTACACACCGTGTGTACACCGAGTACACACCTTGTGTACATCGCATAGACCGTGTGTGTACACTGAGTACATAAGGTGTGTACACTAGTACACACTGTGTGAATACCAAGCACACAGAGTGTATACAACATGTACACACACTGTGTACAACAAGTATACAGTGTGTGTACACCATGTACACATGATATATACAACATGTACACATGTTACATACAACATGTACACGCGTTGTATACAACATGTATACATGTATACTGTGTACATGTTGTGTATTTGTTATACACAATGTGTATACATGTTGTATACATAATTTAACAGCAAATTTAGTCGTTTTTCCTTTTTTTAATTTTCAATCCAAAAGTAGAGTAATTGAGACGGGGACAAAATTTATGGCAACTTTGTCAAGGTACAGCAAAATATTTATTGATTATATAATGTGCATATTTGGCATGTGGATATTTGAATTTCAGCCGAACAAGTTACCTCGCATATGGGAAAGGAAAGAAGAACCATTTGAAAATCGCAGGTACTTGTGTTTTTTGCATCACACATGACATAATGTTCAAAGCATATAAAAAAAAGGAAATACTATTCTTTGCACGATAACAAACATAGAGTAAAGCCTATTAGCCAAACTAAAGAATATTTGAAGGATAATATATAAATAAAGTCTAAAGAGTTGTGGATAATCATTAAAATTTTTTTTGGTCATAGTTTACATTAGGCCAAGTAAAAAAAAATACATTTGTACCTCTGCATTCTCTAGAATAACATCTGTTGCTCGTGCTTTCTCTAGATCTAGATGATGTATGAGATCTTGAGCTCTAGCGTAAATTGGGATCTGGCAAGTAGGATATAGGATGTAAAATAGCAATAAAGCCAGGAAACACATGAAATTAAAAAAGGAAAAACCATTGCCTCATCCATCTCCGACGAAAGATGCCTATATGGTCAAGAGTATTTTTGGTGTTGGAAATGAAGCTGAATCAAATGATCAAGTCAAAGCTTCATATGTTTCCTTCAATTGATTTTGCAATCTCCAAACAATTGTAGAAGAATGGTTGTGGAGATTACCATTCTTAATTTATTTTGTTCTTTTTTCTTTTAGCAGTGAAGGAAGACGAAGAAGAAGAAGAAGTGTTAAATAAAGGAAGATGCCGAGTTTCAGTTGTTTTATCGTTCATCAACTAATGATGGAATAAGAATACACGAGAGCACCTGGAGGCAACTGACATCGAGGGGAGTCCAACGATGGTGGTCAAGCGCCCCAATGCCCGCCATCTGGCCGAAATTTGCTCAAAAATAGCCAGCTATCCCTTTCTCCGATCTGCTCGTTGCTGGCAAATGGGGAGGAATAGAGGACACCGAAGTGAGCGCCTCGTCGTTGGGGACTCGTCGGTATTGCTCGTGTCACCAATTGCCATCACAAGTCACCAAAAAGCGAAGAAGAAGCTTTGACCAAGGGAAAGAAATCGCGGATGGAGAGTGACGATGCAGAGAAAAGAATGCATAGTAAAAAAGTTGTATTGTTTGAAAAGATAAGTTGTATTTTTGTTATTGAAAATTTAAAAAATTATATTAATGAAAAAATTATAAAAATATTATATTTTTTGTTACTTTTATTTTTTTTTTATATATTTTTATAAAAAGTCCTAAAAAAATTCAACATAAAAGAAGCCCATAACGGCTAGGTATGCCAATAATTTAACGAATAAAATAAAAGGCTAACTAAAAGGCAAATTGTAGAATCAAATAATATATACTCTTTTCGTTTTTTTATTTTTTATTTTTATTATTTTTATTAAAATTAAAAATTAATAAATATATTTAAATTTAATATTAAATTATATAATTAATATTAAATTATTAAATTTAATTGATTTTAATTTTATTAAAAAAGCAAAATAAAATAAAAAATTATATTATATTATATTATATTAAAAATAACAAATAAATAAAATTTAAATTTTATTCAAAAAATAATACATAAAAAAATTACGTAGCATGTAACTTATTGACAAAAACTGCAATGCAGGTAAACATTACATTATAGCATCACCCAATGAATGAATTAATTATATATTACTAAGGTATTTATATTTGTATGAGATGATATAATTAAAATTTCAATCCGATGTAGCTATCTACATCGAAAAATTCTTTCCGGCATACGTAAAAAAAAATACATATAATTATAAATATAATTTTTTCTCTACGAATAACATAATATTAATATGATATACACTGTATTCCTTCCTCTTTTTTTTTAATGTTCAAATAGACGTATCTTTCCATCGTAATTTTAATTAAACTTTGAAAATTAAATTGTGGTAAGATTTTGTAGATTAAATCTAAAAGTAAAAAAAGTCCCAAAAGTTAGACTCATGTGTAAGTTATCACAAATAAGATTATGCAAGATTAAGGACCCAAAGATAAATAAATAAATAGATTATTTGATTTTTTTTCTTTTTTTAAAAAAAAAAGAAAGTAAAAATCCAGCAATGGACCAACTACCAATGCAGCTCGTTGAAATGTTTGCACTTTCCAATTGTCAACGGATTTCACCGATGCAAACTCTCACGTCCTGCAAAGTGGCTGTTATCGGCGCCGGAGCCGCGGGTCTCGCGACTGCACGTGAGCTCCGGGAGGAGGGTCACAAGGTCGTAATCTTCGAACGACAAAACCAAATCTCCGGAACTTGGGTCTACGATAGCCGTGTGGAGTCCGACCCATTAAGTCTGGATCCTACTCGATCCATCATTCACTCTAGCCTCTACAGGTCGCTCCGCACCAACCTTCCCAGAGAAGCGATGGGTTTCAGGGACTATCCATTTATACCCAGAAATGATAAAACGAGAGACCCCAGAAGGTACCCGGGTCACAGAGAGGTACTTCTCTACTTGCAAGATTTCGCTAGAGATTTCGAGCTGGAGGATTTGGTGAGATTAAATACTGAGGTGGTTTATTGTGGGTTAGAAGAGGATAGTAAGAAATGGAGAGTTAGGTCCAAAAAGAAGGGAGATTATGATGATGATTTTGATTCTCTTGATGAAATTTATGATGCTGTTGTTGTTTGTAATGGCCATTTTACCGAACCTCGCCTTCCTGATATTCCAGGTACTCAATTTCTTTTTCCCTTCTCAACAAGGAATAATCAGTGTTTTGTTTTGCTTTGGGATAAAATTGATGATAAAAATTTTAATCTTTATATGTATTTTCAGGCATAAATAGTTGGCCAGGGAAGCAAATGCACAGCCACAATTACCGTGTTCCTGACCCCTTTCAGGATCAAGTAAGTCCAATGATTTTTACTTCTTATTGATAATCATCTTCCTGATTCGTCAAGTCAGTCGAAAGATTGTTCCTTTGGTGAACAGGTGGTAATTGTGATTGGGAGGTCAGCCAGTGGTCTTGATATATCAAGGGAAATTGCTGGGGTTGCCAAAGAGGTTCATGTTGCTGCAAGATCAGTTCCAGACGAAACATGTGAAGAGCAGGACGGATATGATAATATGTGGATTCATTCTCCGGTAAGATCCACTCAAATTTTGATTGTTGAGGTAGTTTTTGACCCAAATTCTGCTGATTGTTAATTAAGAAAACTCTGCAGATAGAAAGAGTCCACGGAGATGGTTCTGTAGTCTTCCAAAATGGAAGAGTCATCTTTGCTGACATTATTCTACATTGCACTGGGTAATCCTACCTTGTAGTTTCCATTTCAGAAATTAGCTTAACCAAAACCTTGAATTGGCACTCTGAGTTCTTAGTTCTGATTGTGCTCATGTTTAAGGTACAAGTATCACTTTCCTTTTCTTGAAACCAATGGCATTGTGAGTGTGGAAGATAATCGTGTAGGACCTTTACACAAGCATGTTTTCCCCCCAGCTTTGGCTCCATGGCTTTCATTTGTTGGCTTACCATTTAAGGTTATCCCTTTCCGGATGTTTGAATTGCAAAGTAAGTGGATTGCTGGCGTTTTATCTGGTAAGATTTTGCTACCATCACAAGAAGAGATGATGAAAGACATTGAATTCTTCTACTTGTCACTTGAAGCTTCAAATATTCCCCAAAGATACACTCATGACATGTCTATCTCCCAGGTAAAGGCTTTTGTACCTTCGTTTCTGGAAGTTAGCTATCATTTTATACAATTTAAGCATTGTGTGAACATATATTAATTCTGCTGCAGTTTGAGTATTACAATTGGCTAAGTGAACAATGTGGATGTGAATTGTTTGAGGAATGGAGAAAGGAAATGTTTATTGCGGGTTTCAAGAACCTGTTCCTCAAGCCAAGTACATATCGTGAAGAATGGGAAGATGACCACCTAATCCTGCAAGCTATTCAGGACTTCACCAAACACACTTCAAAAGACACTCCCAAACAATGATCAAATGATGCATTCAGCATTCACTATCTGAACAACCAACAAAAATGACAAGCATAGAAGAGCCCTTGTTGTTTTCCTTGCACGTGATTTTTTTCATTTTTATATCGGATAAATTGAGAGTAAACTCTTGATGAATGGCGGCTTATCTACTGATTTTTATAGTGAATTAAGGCATCCACTATTTATAAAAACATTACATATTTAATTCTAGTGTCATGACTTGTGAGTTTATCCCGATTGTACTTTGTTTCAGCTTAGCCTGATCAGTAAATTTTATAGATTTGGATATAATTCGCTTATTGGCGAACAAACTTGGACTTCGTGTATAAATCACGGGTTTGGCTCGGCCTAGTTCCGTCTTATATTTTTTATAGTTTTTTCATTAATTACATTATCTTAAATGTTTAAAAATATTTAAAAAATAAAATTTTATAGGAAATATCAAATTTATACGTTCGTTGATCTATTAAATCATTTTGTGATATATTTTTTATAATTTTGTACAATATGATATATATTTAATAGGAACTTTTATATAGATAATGCAGATTTGAAAAATATTTATAAAATTGGTGTTTTTAATGATTATTTATGGATTTAATTTTGTTTCAAAATAATAGGAGGGCAATACGAGAAAAGAAGAGTGGGGTCTAACATTGAAGGATGGAAACAGTAGGAAGTACCTATGAGATCAGTTGATGGGGCCCGCCGATGGAGGAAAATAAATATTTTTCAAATTACATTATCTATATAAAAGTTCCCATGATATGTGAGTGATAAGGAGTTTGAATTTTTTTAAATGAAATTTCATATTTAATTTTTATCTCATATATATAGTATATGTTGTTGAAAGGACTATCTTCAATTATGAGTCCGACAGTATCCATAAAAATTAATTAATCTCATAAATTTAAAAAATCAAACAGAATATTGAAAAATTAAAGATAATAATAATAATAATAATAATAATAATAATAATAATAATAATAATAATAATAATAAACAACAATAATAATAAGAGTGCACACATTATGAAAACTTTTATATAGATAATGTAATTTGAAAAAATATTTATTTTCCTCTACCGGTGGGTCCCATCGACTGATCCCGTAGGTACTGCTTACCATTTTCATCCTCCAATACTGGGCCCCACTCTTTTTTCCCGTACTGCCCTCCTACGATTTTGAAACAAAACCAAATCCATAAATGATCATTAAAATACACTAATTTTCTAAATATTTTTTAAATCTACATTATCTATATAAAAGTCCCATATATTTATATATTAAAGTTATTTTTCAATTTAAGTTTTTTTACAATGGGCTAGCTCCTGCTTGGTTCAAGCCCAGCTTGCATGAAGCCCACATTTTATCTATACAGACTTGGGCGGGGCTTGGATAAACCAGGTCTGATCCTCAGTCAACTCAAGTAGGACTGAGCAAAATCGAACCAAAACTGAAAACCGAACCGAACTGAATGGATTTTGGTATATTTGGTTCGGTTTTTTTGATTTTCGGTTCATTCGGTTTGGAACCGAAAAAATAAATCGATTTTATCGGTTTGGTTCGATTCTTGAAATTGAAAAACCGAATGAACCGAACCGACCGAAGTTTTATACATATATATTTTTATAGTATTTATATTTCGAAGGACATGATTTGGACTGATGGTGATTGATGGCCGGGAAAATAAGGTAAACTCTCCAAGGTTGCAGGTTCGAAATCCACAAACAGCAGGAATGCTAGTTTTGGGCAGTTTTTGATCCAATTAATCAATGATTTTTATAATAAAATATCTACATACTAATAATTATCGTTATTTATATTAATACAATATTCATGTTTTAATGGAGAACAAAATTCAAACATAATGATATTTAAATTATGATTCATAAAAATATATATATATATATATATATATATATATATATATATATATATATATATAACACGAAGATATACATGTAAATTTAAATTATATTCATTATATTTAAATATATTTACAGTTTAATTATATTCGAATATTTATTTACCATGAGTTAATGAGTAATTATAAATATATTTATCATAAAATTGTGAAATTAAATAATATATCTTGTTTCATATGCTTTTCATATTTGGACTTCAACATCAATTTGATGTGTTGTATTATTAACTCTAATCAATTTGAAATTCAGATACTAATTGAGAATATAGATACTAACGGTGTGTCAAACAGAATGCGCAATTTAATTTATATTATATTTTCTGTTCATTGAGTGCTTAACGTATAAAAAATAAAAATTCGAGAGTTCATGGTTATCAAATAAAAGTATGGAGGTTTAAAAGTAAAAATTTTGGAAGTTGAGGACCTTAAAAATGTATTTTGTCTAGATTAAATTTTTACAACTTTCTATTATTATATATCCTTTATGCTTCAAATTGATAGACATAATTTTATTTTATTTTTTTTTTGTTAATTTCAAATTATAGTCTACTTAACCACTTATGATTTTAATAAGTTAGTTAATATATTAAATTTTTATTATATCCATGCTTAAGGTTACTTTTCAAAAATAACTTTTCTATTTTTTCGATGAATTATTTATTACCATCACTTTGAAAATTAAAATTTTAATTTTACATTTACTGAGTTTGTCGATTTTCAATAATTAATAATGCATTCTATATTTCAATTTTTTATTTGAATGTTTAAAATTTGTATGTGATAAATGTTTAGGATATTTTGGAATTTATTATTGGGATATTTGTAATTTATATTTGATTTTGATGAATGATTTTTGTAATTGAATTTTTATATTTTTATATAGTGATATTTACAAAATTATATAAATAATATTATTTTTAAAAAAATATTAAAAAACTTGGTTCGGTTATTATAGACATAATATAATAAATTTATGTATATTATTTTAATTTTAGTTATTTTAAATGAATTTATTTTGTTGAATATAAATTAATTTAATTTATAGACCCATATAGGTTAAAAGCCCAATTAAAAAAAGCCTAAATATGGCCCAGAACCGGTAGAATCGAACCGAACCGACCGAAATTATTTTGGTCTATTCGGTTTTCGGTTCTATATACTTCGGTTTCGGTTCGGTTCCAAAAATTCCTGAAGTTCGGTTTTCGGTTTAATCGGTTCGGTCCAAAACCGAACCGAACCGACCAAATGCTCACCCCTAAACTCAAATTTCCTCGAGTTTGATCAAATTAACAATTCAAAAAAGCTTGGATAAACTAGGTCTGATCCTCGCTCCGCTCAAGTTTCAGCAAATAAACAATTCAAAAAAGCTGGAAAAAGTATGCACCAGCCGGGAATCGAACCCGGGTCTGTACCGTGGCAGGGTACTATTCTACCACTAGACCACTGGTGCTTTTGATGTAAAGGTCCGACAATGCAATTAATAGCAATTTATAAAAAATTTTATCATCAGCGACCCAGCATAGTTCTCGAGCTAAACAACCTCATTTAACAGGCGAAATAAAAATGAATTAAAAATGGAACTTTTTTAATAATAATTTATTTGGAAAAAGTAATTGATATTTTGGTGTGTTTTGAAAAGTATTTAAAAAAATGGAGTCGTTTTCATTTTCGCAATAAAAAATTGTGGAGTCTGACTTTGGGACCCGCAATGGAAGAACTATTGCCCATCAAATGCCGCAAGCGAAATTAAAAAAGATGGACCCATATTTACACTAAATAAAATCTGTCCGCGCAAACACAAGTTGTATTTTACAAACGGCAGTCCAATTCCACACCATCGAATTGCCAAATCTGAAAATGTAGTTTCAAGTGTACAAGTAGATAAAATAAATATAGTCTAATCATCTTTTTATCTCTTTAAGAGTATCTCCTTTAATATAAATTTAAAAGCCGAACAATGAATGGCTATAAAATTAATCAACAATGATAACCTGGCCTAACTCATTGATTGGTCCAAACTTGCGATAAACCTGAGAGTCCGGCACTAATTGTCCGAATCTCATTGAACTCATGGTTCAGATAGCCTGACTAACAAAACAGATCGATTACGCATTCTCATAGCCCGTTTATCTCAGATGCTCAAAGAGTCCGATACCGAACTCTCGGCGAATCCTGCCATTTCTAGCAATAACCGTTCCATTTCCTTCACGTCTTTTCAAAAATAGGGAAAGTGGAGAAAATGACTAAAAGTAATGAAAATTCACCCACTACCCACGAAGGAAACCTAGAAAAATACAAAAAAGAAATCATATATAATTCAGATCTATTTTCAACACTCAAAAGAAAGACAATTTCGTTTTAAATTAGAATACTCTCTGAATTAACTATCGAAAGCTCTATTGTCGGAAATCTTCTTGGTCTTTTCGTGTTTCTTGCATATCACCCTGATTGTCGGAATTCCACCAGTCATCAAACAACAATATAGGACTGGTAAGCACAAATATGATGTAGCAAGGTTGAATTTAAGCAAAGACAAGGATGATGTTATTGGTGGGTTGTGTCGAGAAACGGAACAGAAGCTGTGATTGAAGTATACCTGGAGAAGTCCTCATAGGCTTCCAATATCAAGTCATAATCTTCCCATTCATCGCGGTAGGTGTCTGGGTGGAGACGCTTCATATTTTCACTCTCATTGTTCATTTTCTTTCTCCATTCTTCAAACCCTTCACAACCGCATTGAGCAGCAAGCCAATTGTTATACTCGAACTGCAACAATATTATATGTATCATCAAACTTCTGTTATTTAATCATCAATTAAGTGAAGCCTCCATAAGTGTTACATGGGAATCAGCCATCCGATGAGTGTCTCTTTTGGGAATGTTTGAAGCTTCAAGTGAATGGTAAAAGGCTTCAATATCTTCCATCATCTCCTCCATTGATGGAAGCGAAATCCTACCAGATAAAACACAAGCAATCCATTTGCTTTGAAATTCGAACAATCGGAAAGGAACAACCTAGAACCGACCACAACAAGTGTATTATTTTTACCGTTAAAATGAACTTTTCATCAGAACAGGACACTATGACATAAAACAGAGTAAACCTTCCATAGTAACCCAACAAATGAAAGCCATGGAGCCAGAATTGGTGGGAAAACATGTTTGTACAATGGTCCAACTCGGTTATCATCCACAGTCACAACACCATTGGTCTCAAGAAAAGGGAAGTGGTACTTGTACCTTTAAGATAAAGGAACATAAAAACTAGCATTATCAGTTCCATTTCTTGTTTACAGACTGCATGCACCGTGCACAAGTAATTTTAGCACAAAATCAAATTAAAAAATACCTGGTGCAATGAAGAATAATGTCGGCAAAGACCACTCTCCCATTTCGAGGCGCTTTCTATCTGTGCATTATTTAAATGCTATCAATTACGTAATTCTCCCTGTCCCAGATATACAACCTCCCCAAATTCCTTATAAGCCACTTAACCTGAGTGATTTGCCATAGAATGATGCCACATGTTATATTCAGCCTGCTTTTCATTTGTTTCATCTGCAGCTGATCTTGACGCGACGTGGACCTCTTTTGCAACCCCAGCAATTTCCTTGGATATGTCTTCGGCACTTGCAGAGCTTCCGATCACGATTACAATCTATACAGTTAAACAACGAAGAAGAAACAGAAATAATAAGATCTTAAGAAAGAGAAGGATACTAACATTGTAATTGGACAACATCATCTTATGAAGAGTTGATATATAAGCATCCAAAATAAAGATAATCTGTAATCCTCAACATGTTTAATTTTAGACGGCATCCCAATGCAGCAAAACTGAAGCAACGCATTCCACATCAAAATGTAAAGAACACATAAAACAAGAACAGTAGAAAATTGAAACATACTTGATCTCGGAAAGGCTCAGGAACACGGTAATTATGGCTATGCATTTGCTTCCCTGGCCAAGAACTGATACCTTCGCCCAAGAAGGAAAAAAAAACACTTTAAAAGAACGTGAATTTTCCAAATCCAAAATCCTATAATTCACATAGTACGCGGCACTTTAAAACACAATGTTACCGCAAACTAAAAAAGTGGAAAGTCGACATAATAGACTGCCCAAAATTCGAAAGGGAGTACCTTTAATTTGAGCAACATGAGGTTCTGTGTAATGCCCGGTGCAAATAACAACAGCATCGTAAATTTCGTCACAAAAATCAAAATCAACATCGCCGTCATCGCTCTTCTTTCTCCATTGAACTTTCCACTTCTGACAATCCTCCGCCACCAACCCAACATGGACCACTTCACTCTCAACTCTCACCATATCCTCCAGCTCGAACTCCCTCGCAAAATCTTGCAAATAAAGTAACACCTCTTTGTGATCCGGGTATCGTCTCGGGTCCCTCATTTTGTTGTTTACTGGTATAAACGGGTAATCTCCGAATCCCATTACTTCTCTGTTGATATTGCCTATTGGTGCGCAGGGATCTGTAGAGACTCGAGTGGATGATGGGTCGGTTCGGCTCCAGACCCAACGGGTTGAACAAATCTAGCTTCAACTAGATCTCAAGAACGAGAAGAGCAATGAACAATACCTCTCTTATTTCTTCTTGTAGTTTCACTCCGATAAAACAGAGCAAACAAAGTTTTCTATTTATATACAAAACGTCCAGCTAATAAAACTAAAAACAAACAAACTTTAACTAACTAACAAGAAAACTAACTAAACAAATAAATACAACACAAAACGGTGAGTATTGCTGTTTACAGTTAAACAGCTTGATTTTTCTGTGTATTAGATTGAATACTCCTTCAAGTTAAACAGCTTGTTATTTGTACAGAAATAACTTGTTGTTTCTGTGTATTCGATTGAATACTCCTTCAGCCCCCCCTCAAGTTGGAGAATGGTGAGAATCAACCATTCCTTACTTGGCACATAGCGAGTGGAATAAAGGAGCAGACAACGCCTTGGTAAAAAGATTAGCAATTTGCATAGAAGAAGCTAAGTAATTGGTTTCAATGAAGCCCTTTTTCAACTGCTCATGAAAAACATGGCAATCAATATCTATGTGTTTTGTTCTCTCGTGAAAAACGGGATTAGTTGCTATATGAAGGGCTGCTATGTTGTCACACCTCAAAGAAATTGACTTAGGGAAAGAAATAGCAAGATCAGACAACAGGTAGCTGATCCATTGGAGTTCACACATTGTCATGGCCATACTACGATACTTGGCTTCAGCAGAAGAACAAGAAATTGTAGGCTGCTTTTTACTCTTCCAAGAAACTAATGAGGAACCAAGATACACACAGAATCCTGTAACTGAATTATGAGTGTAACACCCTTCTGAACAGTCTGACTGAATACGAGATAACCTGAAATTTTTTTTTCTCTTTTTAACTACTCTGTCTACTGCAGACTTGCCCACCATGCCATACTTATAAATTAACTACATTAATTAATCTATATTATCCAATTAACTAATTTCCAAATAAAAATTCGGCAATATAACGCCTTAAAACTTATCTAACCCACCTGCAAATCAAATAATTTCTCAACCCTTTAAGGGCACCACAAATCATAAATAATTTTCCACATACATCTCATTCATCCATTCTCATTATTAATCATATTTCCTAAGACAAATCATTATTACATATTACATTCTAAAACTATTAGAATACTCCAAAATAAAGAACAATTTATATTAAAAGTTCCTTGTTACATTTATACACCTCAAAGATGATCAGTCCACACTAGATCCCTTCTTTTGATGGAGAACCGAAGCAGCTGTCCAACCAAGGACAAACCTATCCTGATACCTACACGGATAATAAAACCTGTGCTAAGCTATAAAGCTTAGTGGGAAACAATATAATCTAAAGATACTCTTTACAACACAGTACATAACCTCAATTATAAAAATATAAAGTTTAATAATATTGTCGTTAATACCTCTAATTACCTTGGATCCAAGCTTTTCATTTAGCAATAATCACAAACATAAAAGAACATCATTAATTGTTACCACAGAAAACGTTTAGCATAATTCCTACATATCTATATATATGCATCAGTAAAATATAGTATGCAATATAATTTCATTTTCATGTAATCATTAAAACAATCTTAGTTAGGTTCATTATATATTACATGCCCCACATCATATCACATATTATGCACTTGACCTATAACAGAGTTGTATACATACTCATATTATATAAACAAATATAACCAATTAAGAAATTAGCTTATGACTTTCAGAAACTATATAAGTGAAGACAAATTCCTCGTATACTATACGTACTCATAATATACAGATACATAATGTAAATATATAGAATTATTGATTCACATGCTTATCAATATTATAACCTTGCAATTTATTATCCATTTGATGTACTTATACAAGAGGATAATTTGTATGCATATTAGCTCTGAACTATAACATTTCTTATCTTTTATACTTTTTAACTTATTTTCATATTAATGCCCCTAGAACAGTACCGACAGAAATACTCAGACTGGATATACGGGATGTGGGCCCCATGGGTCACAACAGAATGAGAAATGACCTCCAGAATCATTTCTCACATAACATATGAACATATGACAGTACGTATAATATATATACTATGGAGATCAACAATTCAACCATAGTAAAGCAAGTCACCATGAGTTGCACCGCGGTATAGAATCCCTATGGCTAGCCAATTATATCCTGAGCTAATTTTTACTGCCAGACTATTTTCTAAGGGCATAAAAGATCACTTACTTTCAGTACATTTATCAACTTTATCAGCATTTCAATCCAGATAATACAGTTATTCAGAACATTCAATATTTTTGTACAGTTTGTGAACCATCATTCACTTTAGTCAGGAATTATTTCACAATAATTCAACAAATTATCTTTAAAACATGTTTTAGTCATCTGAGAAATCTATTTTATACATATTCTTTCAATTTACTTTACACAAGCTAATAATTATATGTAAACAATACTTGTACTAGTCATGATAGTTCATTTCTAACTATGTTATGTTCATTACAAATAAATTCCTATACCATTATTTAGACTATTGATGCGAGAATCAACTTATAAACACAATCACGATAAAAGGACATACCTGTATCGTTCTTCATAATCATTTCCATTGTTCCACTGTACTTAATTTAATCATTAAACATTCATACTCTAATACTATATTTGATACATGCAGTCAATGCTTCACTTTTAATAGAAATATTTATATAAGCATATAAATTTCATATTATACACTAAGGCAACAACATGTATGAGTAGAGCATTTTTAACAGTGTCTTATTAGAATCCATATGTTTTTGCATCAAGTTTAAATAACTATGAAAATCATATTGCTTATGATATTTACTAAATCATTTCAAAATAAGTTCACATTCCAGAAGTAAACCTCCATCATCTAACACGTACAATCCTTAAAATATCCGTAACTAACTTTAATATTAATAACCTACTAAATCTCAACTTATGCCAGAAATTCCAATTGACTTGTAATTAAAATCTACCTCTTAAGCATATTGTTAAATAATAGCTTCTTAATAACATATAACCAAACCTTAGCAACCAAATGCTTATAATTAGTGCTTATCAAAATTCAAGGCTGCTATAAGGGTAATTACACAAGAAAACTATACTTTTCCTCAATTTAGCTTATAAACTCCAAATATGATCGTTTACTTATAACCACTAATTTCCAATATTGTTTTCTATTACTATCTATAAAATTTCCCTTGATTAACGTTTTAAACCTTCAACTATAACTTATTTGGATATTAATCACAAGAACTAATCAAGACAACATTACAAGTTTCAAGAGTAGGTAAAGTATTTTATTTATTTTTCAGCAAGTTTCACCCATACTACCATTAAATAATCGCAACTTCAATCTTAATAACCAATACAATTCATTACTCTTTAATTATCTTATAAACACTTATGACAAATAAATCTCAAATACTAACATGCATACTTCATCTTAATTTTTAATTGAAAATCCTACTAAATTCACATCTTAAGTTCACTATCAAATATTGATTTCAGGAGCTGTCAATAACTCTCACATACCATTAATATGTATTAATAATCCTCCTGACCATATAACGTGCAATCAACTCAAATTAATTTCACCATTTACCTTCAATCAAGCTTAATTCCCAGTAACAATTCATACATACACTTAGGATCAATATGGCACTTACAGTCATAAAACTTTCTTGCATTCCCAGGCTAATAATTATATTGCAACATATAATTCAGGCAGACACAATTTAGTGCTGGTTACTTAATCCTTTATATAATCTTAGTAATGCAAAACTTATTTTGTTTTTCTTATCATAACCTCATACAAATTAACCAAAGCTTGCAGTAATATTGTACATAAAATCAAATTCTTAGTATTATTTTTATATCAATCAAACACATATAAAATCAAAGGAGTTCCCGAACCTGTTAGTCAAATTTGCTACGATCTGCCTGTCATCAAGCTCGCCGGACCGGTCACCGGAGACTCATTAAAGCTACCCATTGGTAGCTAAGACCACCGGTGGTTGCCAGATATCGCTCACGCGCCCCAACACCGTCACACTTGGTCGAAATCGAAGCTGGAAGGTCCTGCTTCGCCGGAGGCCGATCTACCTGCTGCCGGCGAGTGGGGATGATCGGCGACCACCAAAAGAGCCGCCTCAACCTCACGAGTCCACCGGTGTTGTCAATCGCCTCCAGCGCCGTCAAGATCGCCGGAAAACAAAGAAAAAGGGAGAAGAGGAGAGCTTAAGCTAAAGTGGTAAACAAATCGGAAAAACCCACCGGAGAACGGCGCCGTTTTGGAAGGCGGTGGAGGCGGCGATCTGCGCCCCTTCACTGACGTTGAGCAGGCGGTCCGTCCCCCTCCCTTCCCCGCTTCTCTCTTCCCCGATCCTCTCTTCTTTTTTTTTATCATAATAATAATAATAATAATCATACTAATAATCATAATAATAAGACTACTAATAACAAGAATACCCCCCAGTTCTCGTTCTTTTTATTTTTTTTACCCAAACCTATTTGTTTTATTTACACATACTCACCAATATTTGTTCTTTAAATTTAAACCCCACTTTTCTTTTAAAATCTCACCTTTTACAATTATTATTATTATTCTTTTTAGTATGTTATCGGAATTATCATAATATTATTTAATTCACACTTATTAATTAAAATCTTCATTTTTGACCCTTGCAAAACTGGTACCAAAAGGTACTATTTACCAAATATAATCAATTCAAAATTTTGGGGCGTTACAACGAGTCTCAAAGCAAGCTCCCTAATTAGCATCACAATAAGCAGACAAGGTAAAAGAATTATTTGCAAAGAAAAATAATCCTAAAGAAGGTTTATTTTTCAAGAACCGAAGCAAATGTAATGCACATTGCCAGTGTAAAGTGCGTGGAGCATTAACAAACTGACTTAATTGATGAATATCAAAAGTAATATCAGGTCTGGTAAAACCAAGATAAAGCAATTTCCCTATCAACCGCCGATATTGTTGAGCATCTGGCAGTAAATCTCCAGAATCAGAGGTAGAAGTAAGTTTAATACCTTTTTGCAGAGGTGTTATAGAAGGCTTAGCTCTTAAAAGACCAACTTCTTGAATTAAGTCAAGAACATACTTCCACTGGTTAACATACATGCCTTCTTCAGTTCGTGCGATCTCTAGACCCAAAAAATACTTGGAAAAATCAATATCCTTGATAGTAAACTGCTCATGCAAATAGTTTTTGATCCGCAAAATCTCAGTGGGAGAATCGCTAGTAAGGAGCATGTCATCTACATATACTAAAATAGCCACAAAAACATCAGCCTTATGCAGAATAAACAAGCAGTTGTCATTAACTGATTGTGTAAAATCATAAGACTGAAGTTTGTTGGTGAGTTCAAAATTCCATTGTCTTGAGGTTTGTTTCAATCCATCGAGAGAACGTTTCAATCTACAAACTTGACCAGGTCGAACTTTTGAATACCTATCAGGAGGAGAAAAATACACCTCTTCATCAAGATGTCCATGCAAGAACGCGTTATTTATGTCCAGTTGGTGTAAAGCCCATCCTTTTGCTGCTGCCATAGTTAAAAAGACTTTAATAGCGACTACCTTAGCAACTGGAGAAAAACTATCGGTGTGGTCAAGCCCTTCAACTTGATTATACCCTTTGGCAACCAATCTCGCTTTATACCTGTCAACGAAACCATTAGGTTTCAGCTTAATCTTGTACACCCATTTCGAACCAATTGCCTTTTTGCCACAAGGCAAATCAACAATATCCCAAGTGTTATTCTTTTTTAATGCTGCTATTTCATCAGCTATTGTACACTCCCATTCAATCTTGCCTTTTGCATCTACATAAGAGCAAGGTTCATGTAACTTGGACAAGTTAGATAAAAAACATC
The DNA here is from genome assembly GCA_037975025.1 of Excoecaria agallocha. Lineage (NCBI taxonomy): Eukaryota > Viridiplantae > Streptophyta > Magnoliopsida > Malpighiales > Euphorbiaceae > Excoecaria > Excoecaria agallocha. The sequence continues at coordinate 16,499,055 of CM075816.1, read as the reverse complement.
TCTACTTATCCGTAAATTGACTATCCTGAAGGAAAGGGAAAACAGATGGAGTATAAAATGTGGGTTTAAGAATAGGAGTGTCAATTCTCAGAGAATGATGAACATAATTGGTTTGAAAATCAACAAGCCAAGAAGGAGCTTTCAACTGCCTCAAACTTCTTCTGGGTACAACTTCAACTGGAACTTGAATAGGATTAAAAGAATCATGATTAGGAGAATTGAATACAGCAGGTGCTGTAGTAGAAATAGGTGGATCAAGCTCATTATTGTCTAGAACAGAAAAATCATCCAAAGAAACTGGAACAATGGGAATAAGCTTTGGAAGATGTTTACTAGGTTGAGATTCCTATTTGTAAGGAAAAACTCATTCATGAAAAACCAAATCTCTAGTAACAGAATACTACTTATTCTGCAAATCAAACACCTTGTAAGCTTTTTGAACTAGAGAGTTACCAACATACACACATTTAGAAGCTCTTGGATCAAACTTGTCTTTCTTCGGTTTAGTATCTGTGTAGTGACACAAAGAACCAAATACCTTAAGACGTTCATAAGCATGCTCCTTCTGAAAAAAAAATAAAAAATAAAAAAAAAATTGTTAAGAACTTTGCCAACCTAGAACAAATGAAGGCAGCAAATTAATGAGAGTGGTTGTATGTAAAATTGCATTTCCCCAAAAAAACTTTGGCAAAGAAGCCTGATGAAGCAAGGCTCTTGCCTCTTGCAGCAGGTGTCTATGTTTACGCTCAACCACTCCATTTATATACAAAACGTCCAGCTAATGTCCAGCTAATAAAAATAAAAACAAACAAACTTTAACTAACTAACAAAAAAACTAACTAAACAAATAAATACAACACAAAACAGTGAGTATTGTTGTTTACAATTAAACAGCTTGCTGTTTGTACAGAAACAGCTTGTTGTTTCTGTGTATTAGATTGAATACTCTTTCAGGTTAAACGGCTTGCTGTTTGTACAGAAATAGCTTTTTGTTTCTATGTATTAGATTGAATACTCCTTCATGAGTTTGTTTCTGTCTGTTCATCATAAACCTAGGTACCTCCAATTTGGGTTTGACGTTCGAAAACTATGACTTGATGGCCCTCTCGTCGGAGCTCACGTGCAGTAGTAAGCCCAGTGGCTCAAGCGCCGATCATAGCCACGTGAAAGGAGGAGAAAGGACTTGGCATTGTCATGAGATTGGACATTATATTAGTTGCTAGATTTACTTATGGAAACCAATCTAGCAAGCCATGTAAGTAAAAATCATTTCCATGTCCTTGAGACTGCTCGTCATAGTATATAATAGTGTCTTCTTCATGGGCAATACGTTGACTAATGATAGTATGACGGACCGGTGATTTTTCGGGTTATGTGACTGACGTGTTTGAATTCCAGGAGACGCAATTCTTTTATGACGTTTCGGCTTTTTAACTTAAAAATAAACTTCGATAGGAAATAACATAAAACGATGCTCAATAACACCCTCAGAAAATATAAATCGAAAATACATTTGATAAATATAAGAAGTTAAACGAGAGATTGCTGGCTGATCTAGTCCTATGATATATATTCCACAAGGATTAAGAAAATAATTAAAACTGCATTTATTTATAGAAAATAATTTTTTATTTTTTTTTTAAAATCGAAATATTTATTTTTTATAAAAAATTTAAAAAATATTTTTATTTATCAACAAATAAAAAAATAAAATATTTATTATATATATATTAAGATTATCCAGAAAATTTAAAAAAAAAATTATTAATTTTTTTATTTTAAAAAATTGACTAAAGTAAATATTATCTCTATTTTTTTCTACAAAAAATTTTTCTAAAAAACTGCAATTAAATAGACTCTAAACATTCTAAAAGGAATCTCAAATTTTAAAAAAAATATATTTTAATTGATTAAATTATAATTTCAACGATCTTCTTATTATGTGATAAAATTTAATCAAGATTTTAAGAAGCACTGTTTTTGTCTGCAAAAAAAATTTTCCGAAAAACAGTAATTAAATAGACTCTAAACATTCTCAAAAAGAATCTCAAAATTTTTTAAAAATATATTTTAGTTGATTAAATTACAGTTTCATCTGTCTTCTTATTATGTGATAAAATTTAATTAAGATTTTAAGAACTTAATTTTCTCAAAAGACGCTTAGAAATGAACAAAATAAAATTTTCATTAGGATCGGTTGAAAAGCAACTGAAAGGGTATTGGAGTTGACATTTAACACTGTAAGAGTGGAGTTTAGAACGAAAAAGTTTGGCACAAGGTGGCAGGGAATTGTACAATTTACACTGACGGTAGATGGAGCAAATACATATGCGCAATAGTATCATTGGCTGTCTTTGTTAGTTGAAGTGTATTTGGAGAAGTCCTGATAAGCTTCCAAGATCAGGCCATCATCTTCCCATTCATCGTCACGATAGGTATCTGGTTGGAGGCGCTTGCTCTTGCTACTCATGCAGTACATTTGCTTTCTCCATTCTTCGAACCCTTCACACCCGCATTGTGCAGCAATCCAGTTGTTATACTCAAACTGCAAAACCAAATTCAAGGAAAGCGACCATTTGATGACTTAATTTATTAGCTTACAATGGTACATCCATCCCAAGATGTACATCCTCAAACTGTATACATATTATCATTGCATCCAAATTTATAGAAAAGTTGCGTCAAGAAAACTTGCATTGACTACTTCTTAGCTGAAGAATCAAACTGTATACAATGAACTTAAAAAGCAGAAGCACAAAAGGAAAAGTCATGCCTAATTAACCTGAACAAGTAAGGTAAGATGCTTATAAGTCATAATACTATAAAATCATGTTAAGTATAACTGAAGTACAGGTTCAGCAGAAACACGGAGAAGTGGGGTTTGCAACACATCAAAGCCCACTTTAGACTACAAAGTTATAGAGAACTTGAAGCTGAGATAAAATTTAGAAAACATCTGGTCTTCATTTTTCTAAAGCTTATTTACTTTCAATTTTTGGTGCATTGCAGTAATTTCCTTTTATATAATACCATCCTCTCTCATTGGCAGTTATTTCGAATGCAGCAATGTCATTCTACAAAAAATTATGAAGTTAGTCTGTCCTTCTGCAGAAATAAAGAATGGAATTTAAAAAGAGGCTTGTGTTACATAATCTGAAGGCAGATAAGGCTCCAACAAGGGTACAGGGCTTGAATATGCTTCAACATTTGTTAGAGAATATGTATCATATTCCACAATAGATCTATTTTGATTACCAGAAATTCTGTTAATTTATCAAGAAAATTAAGTGAACTCTTAAGTACTCCTTAATTACCAGGCGATGATAATTCTGTCATTTATTAAGCATGTTTTCTAGGGAAGTCCCTAATAGACATTTACAAATAATATGGGGATGTAAGGCTTACCTGAGAATCGCCCAAATGATGAGTGTATCTTTTGGGAATGTTTGAAGCTTCAAGTGACCAGTAAAAGGATTCAACATCTCCCTTCATCTCCTCTTGTGATGGAAGCATAACCCTACCTGATAAAACAGCAGCAATCCACTTGCTTTGAAATTCAAACAATGGGAAGGGGGCAATCTAGAAACAACCACAGGCAAAAAAGAGTATTATTTTCACAGTTAAAATCAAATGCCACACCAGAAAAAAACACAAGAACATCAAACAGAGCAGAACCTTCCACGGTAACCCAACAAATGAAAGCCAAGGGGCCAAAACTGGTGGAAAAATGTGTTTGTATAATGGTCCGACACAGTTATCATCCACAGTCACAATGCCGTTGGTCTCAAGAAAAGGGAAGTGATACTTGTACCTTAAAGATAAGGAAAATAATAATTAAATTTTCAGTTCGCTACTTTTTTTTCTGGGAAGACTCTGCATGTATGCAACTAAGAAAACAAAAAAATAATAAAAATAATAATAAATTACCCAGTGCAATGTAGAATGATGTCGGCACGGACAACTCTCCCATTTCTAAAGACCACAGAACCTTCTTCGTGGACACTTTCTATCTGCGTTATTCAAAGACTATCAATTTGGATGAAGCAATTCTCCCTGCACCAAGATCAAATAGCTACTCCACAAACTTCTAATATATGATAGCTGCTTGCAATTAATCAGGGTGATTTACCGTGGAATGAAGCCACATATTATCATATCCGGGCTGCTCTTCATATGTTTGAGCTTCAACTGATCTTGATGTGATATGGACCTCTTTTGCAACTCCAGCAATTTCCCTGGATATATCAACAGCACTTGATGCACTCCCTATCAAAACTACCACCTAATCACATCGAAACAACGCATCAGCAATAGATATGACTAAATCTCAGTAAAAGAGGAGGTGACAACCCATGTTATTAGTATACATAAATTTCAATTAGAACAAGGAGGATATGATCACCAGAAACAGGGTCGGTGTCAACATAAATATAAATAGCATGTGTACTATAGAAAACGCAAACGCTTGGAAATTATTTTGGGATAAAAATCAAGCACCCAAAATGAAATAGGATAAGAGATACAGAAATAACAGTCATGCAATCTGACACTAGTCATCGGCATGAAGACATTCTATCAGGAAAAGGGGCATGCTCTTGATGAATAAAGCATTTAACATCAAATTCCAAGTCTTACCATGCATTAGTTACATTCCTGAACGTTTGGAAGACTTGTTCACACATTCTAATTAGACAGCATCACTGTGAAAGCGGTAGGAGCTTCATTACAGTTACTAAGCATGCAAAAAATGAATATCGTTTTTACTGCTCTAATTTAAAATTTAATTTTAAAAAGCAAGCCCTCAAATGCAAGAAATATACATAAAAAAAGTAGAGAACACAGGAAAGAGTAGAAAATTGACACCTACTTGATCTTGGAAAGGGTCAGGAACACGGTAATTGTGACTATGTATTTGCTTTCCTGGCCACGAATTGATGCCTAGAAAAAAGATTTATCTCTTTATTATCTTATTCTTTCAGAACCGAAATTGTGAATATTCATCATTTAACATAAAATCTAAAACAAATAGCAATAACAGAAAAATAAATGTTCCAAAGCAATTCCAATTTCTCATCCAGCATACCACAATCCTCATGAATAACCCTTAATTGCAAAAAAAAAAAAAGAGCTAAAGCACAATCAGACCCATCAACAAAACATAAAAAATTCCTCAAGAAACCTACCTAAAGCCAATATTGATTAATTAACCACAAATTCAGAAAATTCTCATTGCAAACAATAACAGCATCATAAATTCATCATCAAAATCAAATCCAATATAGTGATGCCCGAAAAGACTTTATCTTTGGCACAATATCTTCCGGAACGAAGATAGTGACTTCTTTAGCAAAGAAATTCAAAATGATAACAGAAAGTAAAAACTGGATATTAATTGTTAAAGCCCCATTAGACTAATGAAGCCACAAATGAGTATTCCCGAATCGCAATCGAATAAAGAAAGTAAAACCCAAAAATTTAGCATAAAAACCCAAAAATTTAGCATAAAAAACTAAGTACCTGGAATATCAGCAACACGAGGTTCAGTGAAGTGGCCATTGCAAACAACAACAGCATCATAAATTTCATCCCGAAAATCAAAGTCCCCGTCATAATCTCTCTTCTTTTTAGATTTCACTTTCCACTTCTCGCAATCCTCCACTAACCCAACATAAACTACCTCACACTCGAACCTCACCATATCCTCAATCTCGAATTCCCTCGTAAAATCTTGCAAGTAGAGGAAAACCTCTCTGTGACCCGGGTACCGTCTCGGGTCTCTCCTTTTATTGTTTACAGGTATAAACGGGTAATCTCGAAAACCCATGACTTCTCTAGGCAGGTTGGTGCGGAGGGAGCTATAAAGGCTGGAGAGGATAATGGGTCGGGTAGGATCAAGACCCAAAGGGTCTGGTTCGACCCGTTCATCATAGACCCAGGTGCCGCCGATTTGGGTTTCTCGTTCGAATACTACGACCTGATGACCCTCGCGCCGAAGCTCACGTGCAGCGACGAGACCGGCGGCTCCGGCTCCGATGACGGCCACGTGGCGAGAGGGGAGAGGCTTTGGCGTTATCATTAATCTTTTGATATTGGAACAAGCATTTGGAAGTGAGGTATGTGGGGTTGTCTTTGAACAGACCAAGCAAAGCTATGTCACTTGCATGAAACGTATTGTTGGTGATGATACACTGACTGGTGGGTGATTTTAGGATACGTGACTGATGTGTTTGCGGCCTTTTCTTAGAATTGATTTAGCCGCCAGTTGGGGATAAGATTCTTTCTGCCTCCGTAGAGCTCAGGGTGGAAATTAGTTTGCAGTTTGCACGGCCCACTCCCTCTGTCTGTCTTTTGTTTGGATGAACAAAAAAAGGCTTGTACAATGTACTGTATTGCCTGTGCCTCAAATTAGGAGTGAGCATTTGGTCGTTTCGGTTCGATTTTGGACCGAACCGATTAAATCGAAAACTTAACTTCAGAAAATATAAAAATCGAATCGAAACCGAACCTTATTGAATCAAAAACCGAATAAATCGAAATAATTTTAGTCGGTTCGGTTCAATCGATTCTAGGTCAATATAGGCTTATTTTTTATTGAACTTTTAACCTATATGAATCCATAAATTAAATTAATTTATATTTAACAAAATAAATTCATTTAAAATAACTAAAATTAAAATAATATACATAAATTTATTATATTATGTCTATAATAAATACTAATCAAAATTATATTAAAAAAATATACTACCCAAATAATATTTTAAAAAATACATTAAAAAATCTCCAATAAAAAAATTATACATATTTGAAATAGCCTAACATGACATTTATTTGTTTCTTTATTTATTTTATAAATAATTAAGAAAAGAAAATCATGTAATTTGGAAGTGTATATGATAGATTGAATAAATATATTAATTAAATTATTAAAATTGTTGTTCTTTTATAATTCTATATTCTATCATCGGCTAAAAATAATTAGTTATGTTAATAAATTGATGGCATTTCTCTGTTTTTATAATAAGCATTTTTTACAATAAAGTTGGCATAAGTACACGTCATAACTGAGATTTGAAAAGCCTTTAAAATACAAAACTTTCTCTTTTGTCTTTCTCTACTTTTCTTTTCTTTTTTTTTTTACCAAATTGAAAAGTCCAATCGATTTCTATTTATAACTGAAAGTTGACAGTAAAAACCAATTCATTGCAATAAAAAAAGAAGACTATAAATGAGTTTATCGTAAATGGACTTACTGGAATAATATTATGTTTATATTAATAAAAAAACTCATTTTAGATGAAATTTTGATGAATTATTAGCACATGGATTTGGTTGCACAATATTATTATTATTATTATTATTATTATTATTATTATTATTATTAAAAATATTAAATTATTTACATGAAGATTTATAATTAGATAGATTTTGTTAATAAAAAATGCAAAAATTCATTTATAAATAATTAGTTTCATTTATTTTTTTTCCAACATATTAGTATATGTTAAATAATAAAAAAATTATAAGTCCAGCAACAATGCAAAGCCCGAAAGTTGTGGAATCTGGGATCAGAGCAACAAAACTTTTAAAATAAAAAAAAGAATTGAGAAAAAAAATTAAAGTAAATAAATAAGAAAACAACAAAATGCCACAAGCCCACAAATATGCCGTGAGATGCTATGAGATGCGAATCTGGGACCTATAGGTAGTTTTATTTGTTTCCAAACCATCAGTCCAACTCATATCATCTGAAACATTAATATTATAAAATATATATATATATATATATATATATATATATATATATATATATATATATATATATATATATATATAATTTTAGTCGGTTCGATTCCTTCGGTTTTTCAATTTTAAAAATCAAACCGATAAAACAGAATTTTTATTTCGGTTCAGAACCGAACAAACTGAAAATTAAAAAACCGAATCAAACAGACTAAAATCAATTCAGTTCGATTTAGTTTTCGGTTCGGTTCGGTTCTGCACACCCTTACCTCAAATTTTCATAAACCAGTGTTTAACTCATAAATTTATAATATATTATTATTTAATATTTATCTGTCTTATATTATCACACAAGAATAAAGCGTGAATGGCAATTAAATTAATTGGCTTAATATATTATTTTAACCCATGTAATTGTAAAGATAATTTTTGTTGATATTTTAACTTTTTGAAAGTCATTTTTAATACTTAAATTCACGAAATTTATAATTATTTGACGCTAGAAATGATTAAGTGGATTTGAAAAAAATATTAAAAAATAGAATTTTTATTTACAAACAAATTTAGTATCAAAATACTAAAACAAATTGTAAATATAGTATTTTCAAATTGTTAGATAATTTTTTTCATGTTCTTCTATTGGTACATTTTAGTTAGATTTTAAGGGTGCTACCGGCTGAAAATTCTGCACAAAAAGCAACCGTAAGTTACCCTTTAAAAGGCACCAGCATTTGTAGCTATTCATGTCATCCTAAATTTTTATTTTTTAAAATCGAGAAATTCTTTATTTTTGAAATGGATAATGGAAAAAATAGTTTATTAATGCAGTTTATAAATGTTGTTGGAGCAGTTGTAGTTTAGGACAATTAGATTTTCAATAATTATAAATATTATGAGTTTAGGTGTTAAAAATTACTTTTGATAAGTTGAGTTGTTTTATTTTTAACAAGTTCAAGGTCAAAATAAACGTATTAAGCCCAAAAGATTTGTCACGTGTCATTTATCCACCAAGTTATTATTCACGTCAGCATCGCATGGCTATTATGTACTATCTTTTTTAAATTTTATGATAATCGAGTGTTAATTAAATAATTGCAAAGATTAAAAGTTTAGGTATTAAAAATGGTTGTTAAAAAGTTTTTTTATAAATTTAAATGATTTATTAAGCAAAAAAAAAAGAAATATAAATAAATGAGGGTATAATATACGTCACTAAACCCAAAAATGTGCGGCATTTGGGCTCATATTTTCGAGATAATTTACTTCTCTTGGGTTCAAATCCATCTAAAAGCTCATTTATTAAAAGATGGGTCCGGTCCATTCTGCAAACGCATATGTACTTAAAAAAATATATTTTCTCTTTAATGATGGATATTTTGATATTTTGTAAAGTAAATACTTCGAACTCAAAATCCCTACAGCTATCCTCATGCCCCTCTTTCTTAAAGTCTCACCACAGCTAACAATCCCTAGAGCTACCCTCCAAAGGAACACTTCGATTTTCTGTGGGACTTTCAACTGCCATATGGACTCGGAAATTATCCATAATACTTTAAATTGGTTCAAATTTTAGTTACTTTTCCAATTAAACTGAGTTCAAATTCTTCTTTCGATGTAATTAAAAACAAAAAATAGCTTATTACAATCAATTTTATATTTGCAACATAAAAAAAAATTGAGGATAGACGGATGGTGTTATACCGTTTTTGTTATAAATTGATATATGAATTTGTACGTACAAGAATGCTCAAAAAAAAATTACAACTAATTTTGTGATGCCAAAGAATACCACGTGGACTGGAAAATTTTTCTAAAAATAAAAATATCTAGTCACTGTTGCCGAGCTAGTTAAATGGCGTAAGACGTCCCTATCTTTCTCAATGAGCGATACGTGGCATTAGGGTTTTCTGCACTTTATTATATATCTATATTCTATAATTGAATATGACCATTTATTTAATTTAATCAAGTCTTTTTTTTTAGATAAATTTAATAAAGTCAATGCACATATTCTGTACTTATAATCCAATTCCTCTTTCGTTTCATCCTGTTTATTTTTGTCAAGTATGTTTCTTCCCTTTTTTTTCTAAATAATTACCCATTGTTTGCTTGTAATTTAAGTTTATTATTTGTAAATTGAACGCTTCAAGCATGATTTTAGTTTCAAACTTTCTAATGTAGAATCAGACTGTTTTTTTTGGTAAAGATAGGGACTTATTAAAATATAATTTTTGTGATAGTTGGTCATGAATCTCCATCACCAACTCTTACTTTTGGAAAAACAGTTTTAAAATATTTACAGCAATTATTGATAATATTACTTAAAAAAAGGATTGAGATAGGAGACAGTTGTTATAAAGAAAAAAAGAAATAGGCCAAACATATCTTTATTTATTCTCATTCTATTTTTAAAGCCAAAACGCTTCTTTTTTAAAGTTTACCATTGACTTCTCCTATTAATTAGTTATTTCATTTGGATGCCCTTAAAATTATTTTTAAAGCTAAAATATGCTCATATGTGTTAAAACAGATTCTCTTTTTTCATCTATCTTTCAAAACAGAGTACAAGTATATATATATACAAAAGCAAGAGAAAACGGTAAGAACTAATTTAAGTAATACATAAATCTATTGTTAAAAGAATGCTGATCAATGTAATTATAGAAAGCTAATCTATCTCTAAAAATCTGCACTGATTACAGGTTTTACAGCTCACACCAACACTCCCCCTCAAGTTGGTACATATATATCTCGGATGCCCAACTTATCAAGTGAGTTGTAAAAATGTTTACTGGACACAGCCTTTGTAAGGATATCCGCTAGTTGATCTTCCGATTTGACAAAGGGAAAGCGAATAATTTTCTCTTCAAGATTTTGTTTGATGAAGTGACGATCCACCTCAACGTGTTTTGTACGATCATGCTGGACAGGATTGTGAGAAATGTCAATTGCTGCCTTATTATCACAGAACAAACTCATTTCAGAGTTAGGAGCAAAACCGATTTCTGTCATCAGCCTTCTAAGCCATAGAAGTTCACAAAGACCTTTGGCCATTCCCCGAAACTCTGCTTCAGCACTCGATAATGCCACTACTTTCTGCTTCTTGCTCCGCCAAGTAACCAGGTTGCCACCAACAAACGTAAAGTATCCTGAAGTAGACTTCCTATCAGAGATACTTCCTGCCCAATCTGCATCAGTGTATCCCTCTATCCTCAGATGATTATTATTAGAGAACATGATCCCTTTGCCAGGAGCATACTTTAGATAACGAAGAATCCGAATTACTGCATCCATATGGTTTTCTCTTGGGCAATGCATGAATTGGCTTACAACACTCACAGCATAAGCAATGTCTGGCCGTGTATGTGATAAGTAAATCAATCTTCCAACTAGCTGTTGATATCTTTCTTTGTTGACTGGTGCATGATCTGAGAGTTTTCCAAGCTTGTGGTTTTGTATAATTGGAGTATCAACTGGTTTGCATTCTAGTAATCCAACTTCAGACAGTAAGTCTAACACATATTTTCTTTGAGAAAGAAATATACCTTGATGAGATCTTGATACTTCAATTCCTAAAAAATATTTGAGACCTCCAAGATTTTTCATCTCAAATTCAGTTGCCAATTGTTCTTGAAGTCTAGAGATTTCCTCATGGTCATCTCCTGTAATAATCATGTCATCAACATAGATTATTAAAGCTGTTATTTTCCCTTGTCTGTGCTTTAGAAACAAAGTGTGGTCTGAATTGCTCTGCTGGAAGCCACACTTCTTCATAGCTCTGCTAAACCGGCCAAACCAAGCTCGGGGCGATTGTTTTAGCCCGTACAAAGCACGTTGTAGCCTACACACCACTTCAGTCTTTGAGGATGCATTATATCCTGGTGGGATATCCATGTAAACCTCCTCCTCAAGGTCTCCATGAAGAAAAGCGTTCTTCACATCGAACTGAAGCAATGGCCATTCTAAATTTGCTGCAAGAGAAATCAATACTCTAACAGTATTTAGTTTTGCCACAGGAGAGAAGGTCTCTTGATAGTCTAGACCATATGTTTGCGTGTACCCTTTCGCCACAAGTCTCGCTTTGTATCTTTCAATAGACCCGTCTGCCTTGTGTTTAATGGAAAAAATCCATTTGCATCCCACTGTCCTTTTTCCTTTTGGTAAGGGTACCAAAGTCCAAGTTTCATTCTTCTCCAACGCCTCCATTTCTTCTTTCATGGCCTTTGCCCATTTTTGATCTGCTAAGGCTTCTTGCACTCCTTTAGGAACATGACATGATGATAAAGTGTTCACAAAAGCTTTGAGAGGTTTTGATAATTTCTGAGTGGACACATAATTGGAAATTGGATATTTGGTTCTTCGTTCTTCAATATCTGAAGAGTATCTGTTTGGGGCCTTTCCTCTATTATTCCTGAAGGGTAAGACATAACCAGAAGGAGCAGTCAAGTCATTAGAATGTGATGGTGTTGTAAGAGAGTTTACCTCAAGAATATTCTCAGGAGAAGGGTCTCTTGGTACTGAGGGAGAGGGGGCCTCGGCATTAACAGTTGGGGCTATATCTGTATCTGCTGCACCAATAGTATCACCGACTGTTATCTCAGGATCAACTGCTGCTTCACCAACATCTGGGGCTATATCTGTATCTGTTGCACCAATATCATCACCGACTGCAATATCATCACCGACTGTTGTATTATCTGGATTTACTGCTGGTATTCCATCTTCATCAAAAATAAGCCAACGAAGATCAGTCCAATTCTGCTCTCCATTTTGTATCTCCCCCTGAAGAGAAGAATTGGATACCGACGCTGGAAAGAAAAATTCTGTTTCTAAAAAGTAGCATCCATGGTGATGTAATGACGGTTTTTTAGAGGATCATAACAGCGATATCCCTTTTTATGTGCAGCATAACCCAAAAAAATACACCGGACAGCATATGGATCCAATTTATTGCGCTGATTTTTGTGAAGGTGAACAAACACAACACATCCAAATACTCGAGGAGGAATTAATAATACTGTAGGTAAAGACACATAACTAGAAAGCACTTGTAAAGGAGTTTTGAATTTTAAAACCTTTGATGGCATCCGGTTTAGTAGATAGACTGCTGTGGTAATAGCATCATCCCAATGCTTGCTCGGTACATGTGCCCCGATTAATAATGCACGTGTTGTTTCCAGGATGTGTCGATTTTTCCTCTCAGCGACACCATTTTGTTGTGGTGTTTGTGAGCATGACATCTCATGAAGGAGACCATTGTTCTTAAAATATAATTGAAATTGTTGATTAACATACTCTCATCCATTATCCGACCTTAGAATCTGAATTTTGGCTGAAAATTGAGTCTTGATCATTGAATGAAAGCGCTGAAAAACATCAAACACTTCACTTTTATGCTTTAACAAGTAAACCCATGTCATCCGGGTACAATCATCCACAAATGTCACAAACCATCGAACACCAATAGAAGAAGAAATTGGGGAGGGTCCCCACACATCTGAATGAATTAGAGCAAATGGAACATCACTTTTATTTTGACTTATTGGGTATGAAACTCTGTGACTTTTAGCTAGAATACAGGTATCACACTTGAAGTCTGAATTATTCAAAGATGAAAATAAGTCTAGAAACAAATGCTTCATGTAACTAAAAGACGGATGTCCAAGCCGATGGTGCCACAGCCAAATCTGTCTCCGTTTAACACTTGTTAACTGGTGCATGTTATTTGCTTTACCATGACTGAAGTCATCCATGTAATATAGCCCCTCCCTCTTAGTACCATGCCCAATGATCTCCTTGGTGAGAATATCCTGAAGAAGACAGAAAGTAGGATAGATGAGAACCACACAATTAAGCTCTGTAGTAACTTGCCTTACTGATAATAATTTATTAGAAAGAGAGGGAACTAAAAGAGTATGAGTCAAAGAGAGGGAAGGTGATAAAGGAACAGTTCCCGCCCCAGTTACAGGGTATGTGACCCCATTTGCATTAGAGATGCTGGACCTCCATGGTAGAGTAATTTCAGAGAAATCCCTTGAGTCAAACGTCATATGGTCAGTTGCACCCGAATCGATTATCCAATCACCTGTATTTTTGTTAAAGCAAAGCATTGCTTGTCCCAAGGTACCTGGATTATTTGAATTCAGACCATCAGTAGAAAAATCAGCATTAGGAGTAAGGGACAATTGTTGATCAGCGGTAGCCATTGCAGCTTTGCCTGAACTTCCCTCCATGGACGCAGACTCACGCTGCTTCTTTGCCTTAAGTTCATTCCACCAGTCTGGATACCCATATAACTTAAAGCAATTTTCCTGGGTATGTTTCATATTACCACAATGAGTACAGCCCCTCCCATCAGATTGTGGTTTAATCTTAGTTTTTCCCTTACTAGCTTCTAAGTATGCAGATGGCTGTTGTCTTATTTTTGTTCCTTTAGACATCATGACAGCACCAGATGAGATTTCTGTGCCAGTTATCATAACTGCTTGTCTGATATCTTCGCGGCGAACGTGAGCGTAAGCTTGTTCTACAGTTGGGAATGGTTTTAATTGTAAGACATCACTTCGAACCTTGTCCAAACGATCATCCAGGCCATCAAGGAAGGTGTACACTCTATTCTCCTGTAGAATGGCGTTATATCTTTGAATATCAACAGCACACTCCATAGAGTTAGGACGGCGGAAATCGATTTCTCTCCACAAGCCTTGAAGATCGTTGTAGTATTTTTCAATAGATCCACCCATTTGTCTCATTCTGGTAACACGTCTCTGTAAGTCATATACTTGAGATGTGTCAGTTCCATCATAATAGGTTGTGGCAGCAGAATCCCATACCATTTTTGCAGTTGGGAAACGAATGAAGTTACTGATCAAGGCTGGATCCATAGAGTTGATTAACCACCCCTTTACAATTGCATTTTCTGTTCTCCACTTCCTGAACGCCGGATCTGATTCTTGAGGTTGTGGGAACTCTCCATTGATATATCCCAATTTGTCTTTGCCAGAGATATACATCTCGACAATTTGAGACCAAAGTGCATAGTTGGTTCCATCCAACTTAATGCCGATCTGTTGAGTGGAAGACTCACTGCTTGGTGAGTGAGTTGGAGGCTGATTTCTGGTTAAGACTTCCGTCATTCTTGCTGTCAGGTCGTTCAAGACAGAGTCAGTATGACTGACTTGGTCAGTTTCTTCTGGCATGTTTCAGATTTTTTCCTTCCTTCTCAACCGGAGTTGGGTGTAGCAGAGTCCTTTGAAATTGTCTCTGATACCATGTTAAAACAGATTCTCTTTTTCATATTTCTTTCAAAACAGAGTACAAGTATATATATATACAAAAACAAGAGAAAACGGTAAGAACTAATTTAGGTAATACATAAATCTATTGCTAAAAGAATGCCGATTAATGTAATTATAGAAAGCTAATCTGTCTCTAAAAATCTGCACGATTACAGGTTTTACAGCTCATACCAACAGATAATCTCCATGAAGTTGCACTTCGCTTTCGACTCCTGTGACAACAAGGCTACTATATACCTGCAGTTTTTTTTTTTCTTCCTAAATTGGTCCATTTTTTTTTTCTAATTTTACCGATGGATCGAGTCAGTATAATCCTTCCGATGTTTCTTTGCCGATACAGGGGTTTTCCACAAGTTTTAAGGAGGAAGGGAAATTTAAGGAAAAACTAAGCGTGACATCAAGGGATTAATGGAGTTATATGAAGCTTCCCAGCTAAGTATACATGGTGAAGATATACTTGATGAAGCTAGAGAGTATAGTTATGAGCTCCTGTGTTCAAAGGTGCCACTTCTTGACAATAATCAGGCTAAAGCAGTAGAAAACTCATTGAAGCATCCACACTACAAAAGCCTAGCAAAGTTCACGGCCAAAACCTTCACAATTAACAATTTGCAGGAGGAAAACCAAGGGTTGAACGAATTAGAACAATTCGCGAAATTTGAATTCCAGATACTCCAGATTCAATATGAAGCAGAGATCGTTCAGGTTTTAAAGTGAATCATTAGTTAGTATCCATACTTAATTATTATGACCTTTTATCACTGATTTTATCCATATATAAAAATAAACCAGAAACCGAGCAAGGATTGTTGACTTCTAAACGGTAGGTGGTGGAAAGATCTGGGTTTGTGCAATGAGTTGAAGTTTGCAAGAAAACAACCTCTTAAATGGTACAAGTGGGTCATCACAGTTCTCAGAGAACCATCATTTTCTGAGCATAGAGTTGACCTCGTGAAACCCATCTCTATGGTCTACATTTTAGATGACATTTTTGATGTTTATGGGACCCTAGAGGACCTCACTCTCTTCACAAATGTTGTGGACAGGTAAATTGTAGATCAAGTTATGATTAGCACGAGAACTCCACCGTATCTATGATTAGCATTTAATTTTGTTTATGTAGATGGGACGTTGCTGCCATTGAACAGCTTCCAGACTACATGAAGATCTGTTTCCAGGCTCTTAACAAAATCACTGATGAAGTCAGCAACAAGGTCTGTTTACAGCATGGTTGGAACCCTGTAAACTCTCTTCGAAAAGCGGTGATACATTTGCATCAAATTTATTCTGACATGTTATAAGTTATACCGATGAACAGCGGCTAACTTTTAACAGTTTCGGTGGGCAAGTTTATGCAGTGCATTTCTAGTAGAAACAAGACGGTTTACTGCTGGGAACTTGCCAAATTGTGAAGAGTACTTGAAGAATGGGATAGTGACTGCAGGAGTACATGCTGTGCTAATTCACCTCTTCTTCCTGTTGGGTGAAGGTATAAACAAGGAAAGTATGGGATTCATTGATCGCCATCCGGGCATTTTTTCCTCTATAGCGAAAATTCTTCGGCTAGCAGAACACTTGGGATCTGCCAAGGTAACATCAAAATCACATGCTAGTCCTCTTAATAAAATATATATGGTATCGAAAAGAAAAATAACAAATAATATGCAGGATGATGACCAGGACGGCCATGATGGATCATACATCGAATATTACATCAATGAACACCCAGAATGTTCAAGTCAAAAAGCAAGAAACCACGTGCTTGAAATGCTTTCAGATACATGGAAACAACTCAACCAGGAATTCCTGTTTCAAATTCCATGCTCACCAACATTCACCAGGGCTTGTCCTAATGTTGCAAGAATGGTTCCTTTGATGTACAGTTATGATGAAAACTGCTGCCTTCCGATTCTTGAGGAGCTTATGAAATCTATTATCGAACAAAAAGTTTCAAAGTAAACTGTCACAGGGAACTTTGCATACGGTACCGTTTTCCTAAACAAATTAGCCATCATAATTTAATGCCAATGGCAGAGCTGGATGATATTTTCATATAGGAACTGCCACATTCTGGAATAAAGACCTTTAAAGTCAATTTTATACTAGAAACAATAATTGATCAACGCATTGATCACATCAAATTAACAGTAGATTACTAACATCTTCATAAACAAATGACAAGAATCAACATAGCCGAGACTAAGTACAGAGGATCGAAGAATCATATACAAAATGTTTGAGATTTTTTTTGAGAAAGTGTGGTGAGGAGTACTACAAAACAGTGATAAGCTCAAATGTTCACTAATTTCAGCAATTAAAGGATTTTAATTATTCAGCACAGAAGATTTTTAATATTACGAAAAAAGCAGCACAAAAATAAACTACTTATCTAAACGTATATGTAATTTATAAGGGAAATATGACTGCCCCTGCACAACTCATATTGCTTCTAGAACTCTTGACTGCTTAACCAAACTGTCTACATAGGCTGGAACAAGGCTGCCTTGACAAGCATTTCACCATTAATAGTCTCAATACAGAACTCACGAGCTACCCTAAAATCTCCCTTCTGGAAAAGAAATGGAACGAGCATCACGTTTGACCCCCTATCTAGCATATAATATCTGGTTTTCCATTGCAGACTTACAAGTCAAACTGCTTTTGGTCGCTCAATTTAGAACATCAATCCCTGTAACCTCAAATAATAACTCATAACATAAGGAACAACATTCTTGCTCACCATCCGCCACAACCTCAATTGTTCTTGATTCTAATTTTTCTTTTGCTGAGTTGCACAAGCTTCTCTGCCTCTTGAACTTTTGAATGTTTAACGAGTCCATCCGCCAGAAGCTGCAACAATTCCACATTAATCGGACACCGCCTGAATATTTCCTCACACATCTGATAAGCAGAGTAGACATTACCATTTTCACAAAGAAAGGGGACTAATGTCTCGCATGTCATTTTATTAGGCGCAATATCACTTTTCTGTAAGTCAGCATACCACCACTTAGCTTCCTCCAAGTTTTTATCATTAACAAAACCTCTGATCAAAGCATTATAAGTATACACGTCAGCTTTGATGTCCTTAGACCTCATGTCCTCAACTAATTCAACAGCTTCTTTCATTCTCTTTTCCGTAACCAACCAAGACAATTTGGCATTAAAACTCCTTACATCAGGAAGAACACTCATTTCCACCATTCTACCCCAAATCCTTTCTCCGTCCACAGACTTCCCCTTCCCATAAAACCCATTTAAAAGAGTGGTAAAAGTGACCGAATTTGGCTTAACACCAGCTTTCGACATCTCGTCAAGTACCATAGCAGCAGAATCTAAAGCTCCCATCTTGCGATATCCCTTTACGAGTATATTATATGAAATCACGTCTAAGGTTATACCCAGTTCACGCGGCAAATCCTTTACAATTCTGTCAATCTCATCGAACTTCCTCGAACTGATGCAAGCAGATAAAAGAGTATTAAATGAGTAAACTGTGCGCGAGCAATTTAAGTCAGGCATTTCATCAAACAGTTTGCGTGCTTGATCGAACATACCAGCTTTACCATAGAGTGCAATGATGCGAGACGTGAAGGACTCACTCGTGATGTCTTCGAAGTTCTTTTGGTGTTGGAGGATTTCATTTATCATGGAGAATCGTTTATACTTGGCCAGGCGGAGAATGGTGTTTAAATAGATGTCCTGGCGGGAACGGAAATCTTCCGACTCCGATGATGCCTTGAATTTTCGCACCATTTTCTGGAATGGCCCTGATTTGCTGCTTTCGCAGTTAGAGTTGGCGGTGGTTTTAGCCGGGACTCCAGCAATGAAAATCCCACTGAGACGACGACAAACTGAGGACGCCGTGGTATTGGTCATTTTTTAGATTTGGAGGTCAGGCATTTGAACTTATTTACAAAGCCCACTGAAGCCTTATATAAATTTAATATATAGCGACGGGTTTCAAAATATGTATATAGCGACGAAATCTCGTCCTTAAAACAAGAAATCTGCAATTGCTCTCGTTGGCTTTATATGTATATATATTAATCAACTTAAGCTTACGAATGAATAAATATTCTTGATATAGAGAAAAAAATTTTCTCTCAATATTATTATTGTTGTTGCCCAATAAATAAAAATATGAACCCGATATAAATAGGTATATACAAAACTTACATTATGCTTGGTATAAATGATTGTAATGTAGTGTAATGGATAATATATTGATTATTTTGTTTGTTAACTTAAATTTTTTACAATGTATTATAATTATAAGTACATATGTAATCTTCGGTATAATCGGTAGATATATTTTGTAATCCATTTTATTTTGTAGTATTTTCTATTATATTCCTATCTAATTTCAAATTAAACTCTAATATCTCAAATTTAGTAAAATTATCATTTTATATGAGATCGCATTTTAATATAAGATTTTTAATTTTAAACATTATGTTTTATCGAATTTGAACTTTTGTATTTTTATAATATAATATCTATACAAATATAAAAAAAAAATTATAAACAAAGTTGCATCAAAATACATATATATAATCTAATCAAACATAAAAATATATTAGTATTTACATTATATTATTAATACAATCACACATAGTAATGTAATTATAATTTCATTTCATTCCATTTCTTAATGCATTACATTATTTGTTACATTACAATTGATTATATCATATCAAACACATTCTTAATTTCCAAAAATTAAAAACAGTGAATTGATTTCAGATGGAGGCAGTTTCGGTGGAGAAGAGAGACTTGAGATGGTATTCAAGAATTGGAAGGCAATGGTTCTGGTCATAAGTGTACATCAAAGGGACCATTCTTGCAAGGTTAAGACAAGACTTTCTATATGTCGACGAGAATAGATTTTGGAAAAGTGATTCTTGGTTTAGCATTTTCCAAGATTCTGAAATCATCTGCTTCACTATCTTTCTTGCATTTTCTACTGAAGTTTCTTGGTTTTCTTTCATGTAACATTCCACGTATGATCCATCATTACCATTCTGATCTTCGTCCTGCAAAATATAGTTTTTCGTAGCATTTTTATTGAATCAATTCAAGAATAAAATTTATGAACTCAATTTAGGCAAGAATGAAATTTACCTTGGCACTTCCCAAATCATCCCATAGTCTGAGAATTGTTGCTGTAGAGGAAATTATGCCAGGATTATTATCAATGAAATCAACACTTTCTCTAGTTAGACCATGACCCAGAAGAAAGAAAACGTGAACCAGAACCACAGGTACACCAGAACTTAAAATCCCATTCTCCAAATATTCTTCAGTATTTGGTATCTGACCAGAAGCAAACCATTTTGCTTCTACCAGAAAAGCTTTGCACAGATCTCTCCACTGCAACAATCGACATAGTTAAAGTTACATAGAATTTACTTTTATTTACGCGATGTGATATTTATCACTAGCAATCTGTTAATAACCTCATGGATCAAGTATAAGCAAGAAAAATAGTTGATAATCCAACTATATAGCCGGTACTCTCCTTGAATGTTCTTAGCATCATAGGACCAAACCATAATTGATAGATGTTATGCTATTAAAAACCAACCGCTTTTAGCAGTTATCTAGCATTAATAGTCAGACTTATTTAATATAATTTAGTCAGATACTAAAACTTAACACAATCCCAATTGCCAAAAATCCGTCAAATTATTCTCTTATCATGTGTATAAAATCTTGCTACAGTCACTAATAATTAGTATTATACCGTTTTTCGTAAAGAGTGAACTGGGTTCCAGCCATGCTGTCTGTAGATCTTGTAGCTAATTTCATTAGTGACTTTGTCGAGAGCATTGAAACATATTTTCATGTAGTCTGGTAGTTCATGAGTTGCGCCAATATCCCATCTAACAATGTACAAATTAATTAGCCAACTTGTTAATTAAGAAAAACTGAATATTGTATTAAAGTTTATTTCACTTGATAATATCAAACAAGACTTTAATTAATATACCTATCAATGACTTGTGTGAATAATATGAGATCCTCAAGTGTGCCATGAACGTCGAAGATATCATCAATTATGTAGATAAAAGATATTGGCTTTGTGAGGTCAATCCTTTGCTCTGAAAATTTAGGGTCTGTGAGCATTGCCATGGACCACATATACCATTTTAGTGGTTGATCTCTCGCAAACTTCAGCTCCTGGGACAAGCCAAGGTCTTTCCACCACCTAAAAATAATAATAATAATAATAAACAGATAAATATTAATAATTAAAAAAAATTAGCTTCAAAAGCTTTTTGTGTGAAAGTTATAATAATAACAGGATCAAGCTTTTTATTGCAACCAACTTCACTCTTGACTTATATATTAATTTTCTGATAGCAAGAAAATAATTCTTTATAACAAAAAAGAATTTTGAAACTGTGTAAAATCTGCTTAGTTCAATTATTTTCATAAAACAAAAAATTATTTTTATCACTGTCTACTCATTAATTTTATGTGAAATTATCCATATATTTGTCAGAAGCACTTACCTTGATATTTGAAAAACTTCTTGGTCGTATTGAGATTGAGCCATGTCATATTCTAATTTTGCTAGTTCTAGCAATTCTTTCATCCACCCATTTGCCCCTTCAAAATTTCTCATGAAGTCTTTGGCCATGAATCTTGCCAAGCTTTTGTGATAAGGGTGGTGAAGTGTATTCTCTATTAGTCCAGCTTGAGGATAATCGAGGCGTTTTGCCCATGAATTTAGGATATCGTAGCTGTAATCTCTAGCATCATCAAGTATAGCTTCTCCTTTTATATTTAACTGTGAAGCTTCATATAATCCCATTAATCCTTTAATGTCACCATTTAGTTTTTGATTGAATTTTCCCTCGTCTTTGAACTCATCAAACACCCCTGTATATATAGTATCCACTAGCAAATAAATTTACAAGATTAATTGATACAAAATTTGCTGAAATTCAGTTCATATTTATGGATGCATGTTTTAGTCCAAATCCAATCTGTATTGTTAGACACTTTGAATTTAATGGTCTAAATCAACTAAAATCCGGTTAACCTCCTAAATTACAAATTTCATATTAGTACGGAAGAATACTAACGTTGTTATTCTTTTTATTTTTGATGTGCCTTTCTAATTTTCTTTTTCCTCTCTAGCTAGCTGACATGTACGTATTTGAATTTTTAGACTCGATGAGCACATCTATTTTGTTTATATTTAAATACTTATGCTAGTTACTTTCAAGATCAGAATAGCTTCAGCAAACACGTCTTTAAGCGTGAGGGCCAAATGAAATGGACCCAAAATTTAAGAATAGATGTCAGTACTCTATTAGGCATATATAAAGTGCGGACGAATCATGACCAAAGTCCAAGAATAAAATTATTAATTATAGACCAGTTCAGACAATTTTTGTACGTAGCGGAAAAGAATGATATAGAGAGAGAACGGAAAAGAAACCAGCAGGAACATAGTAGCCCTCTTGTCTCAGAAGCCGAAATTCAAGGGCCATTTCGTGGGGATTAATGCCATGAAAACAACTGTTTCTGTCATATTTCCTAAGCAAAATTTCATCAATCTCCTCTTTAAAATGATAATCAATGCCAAATCGTTGGATAGCATCAATCATGGCTAAGCTTTCAGCTCCATCTTCACCTTCTTTCCTTAGCATATTTTGCTTGAATTCCCTCAGCTTTTTCTCATGATTAATGGATAATTCTTCCTGCTAAACAACAAAAACCATGAGCACAAATATTAAAAATAAAAAAAGCATATAGAAATTTTAATGCATTACTTTGGTGCTAATAATGGGGGCATTATCTTGATGGGTGATGTTCCATTTCTGAGGAGTAATTGTAGACTTGAAGTTTATGTGGGTTGTGTTGAGAGTTTTTGAAGTTTGGTCTTGAGGAAATGGAGTAAGAGTACAAGTACAGATTGATTTATTAGATGATAAAGCCATTAACGGTTTTTGTAAGAAAGAGGTTTATCAATAAATTAATATCTATAGGGGATTGTGAAGAAGAGGAATACGATAGATTTCATATTTTGATGGCCGTATTGCCTTAATTTATAGGAAGTAAAAGGTATCCGGGTGCGGTGGTACTTATTTCAGAAATTAAACGACGAGTAACGTGTTGCACGTTTTTGAGATCTCTTATTATTTTCTTACGGAAGTTTGACAAATTATGCACTGAGGACCATACATTTTTTGCAACTGTAGGAAGTTGCCGCCTCCTAATGTCACCTGCAAAAAGAAAAAAAAAAAGTCCGAAAAATTTTCGACTAAAGAAATTTCAACGGTCAAATCAAAAATATTACCATGAAAAATGTATGCTCTTCAATAGTAAAAAGTTGATAAATCTTTTTATACCTATTTTTTCTCTTTTTATTGATATAACTGACGTATTTTTAGGAATTAGTTGAAAAAAGTTTTCATTTTTTCGGTCACTAACCTATTTTTTTCAATTTTTAAGAGAGACGTGGGGGCAAGGTAACTGTTTATCCATCATGGTAGAGATGCTTTTGGAACACGTTTTCAACCGGACTATAGATAGACTTGATAGTCCGAATGACTCTAGTTCTCAATTAGTGTGGGGAGATCTGAGCTAAGTGAACAGTCCAGCTACTGTAGATGACCAAATTGAACTTTGAGTTCGGATCTATCATCATAAGTCCCCCCAATTTGCGATATTTATGTCGAAAGTTGTTTGGTGTGCGCTGAGTGAGAATGTCAAACACCTTAAAATTAAAACTCTTGGCGACTGGGCCGAGTGAGCTTGTTATCATAGATGGCCCCTCCGAGCTTGTTTAGGAGTTCCAGTTCGAAAGGCCATTTAAACTCGCATCGCTTCGGTGCTTGAGAAGCTTGTCTTTTCCTCTACCTGGCTACTTGCTAATTGACAGGTTGATGTCAGTTTTTCTGCGAGTGCATTTATTGGGGGTCATTATGGCTTCCTATTTTGTCGTGTGTAACGGCTGGCAAGTGCTTCGGTTACTGCGCCCTGCCTTAAATGCAATACCGACGGCTCGGATCTGTTGGTACGTGCACAATCCAAAGCTATTCTGGTTCTCCTATATAAACTTTCCCTCGGTTGGTTTAAGTTTTTACTTCCATTTTTGTTCTCTCCTTCTCTCCGCATCGATAGCTTTTGATGTCGCAGATTGGGCTCTAAGATTTCGTTTTTAGCCAGTTTCCTTCCACTATCGCCACCTTCCTCAAGTTCATCATCTCTTCTTTCTCCTTTGTCTTTTTTCTTCTTAGTTTCCTTTCATCACTGTGATTTCAACAACCACCTCAAGCCAGAGAGTGAAAGATAGCGAAGACACTCCCACCGATAGCGTTCTCAGCATCAGCAGGGATTCGGCTTTCCAAGAGAAAAGTCGACCTTTCGAATTCGATCAATCCGTTGTCCACTCCACCAAAAAGAAAGTCCCACGCCGATTGTCCAAGGTTAGCAACATTAGCTCGAAGATCAAGGAGGAGGAGCTTGTTTTCCTCCTTGCCTGGCTGATGTCTGAGCTAGACTATTTCACGAGTAAGCCTAGCTCATCCCAGAGGGCAAACACAGAGTTCACCAATAAAAGAAAGAAAACCATATATGAGGGGCAGTTGGAGGCTAGCGTCCGTTTGTCCCGGACAACATTTGAGGTGGACATGTTAAAGTACTTCAACATGTCAATTGGGCAACTCCAACCCAATGCTTGGAGAACTCTTTCAGCTCTTCAGATTGGGGTCGTAGAGCATGGCATAACCCTGACACTGAACCTTTTTTGTGCCACCCATATGGTCGGACTTCGCACTCGGGCGGGCTATGAAGCATTCATCGGGAACCCTGAGTCGCTTAAGAATTGAAAAGATCGATTTTTCCTAGTGAAAAGGGTGTGGGCCGACTTTCAAGTTCGGACAACATAGGGTAGATGTCATAAATCGCAATGATAACGACTTTTAGCTTTTCGAGAAAGAGGAGGTGATCCTTGCTCGATGGAGAGAACTGGCTGTTGATAAGTGAAACTTGAATAACTTGCTCGATCCCTATAGCTCAGGGCCTACTCCTCGCTAAGGAAGAGGTATGATCATTTGGCTCACCATCTAAAGAAGCATCAAATCGAAGTAAGTAGCTCGGACTATTACTTGGTGTTAACTTTTCCTACTGTAGCCTGACTTTTCTGTATTCGACAGGGGTCTCAGTTGATTGGCGCTACTATCACGAAAATGAACGACCTCATAGTGAAGCATCGACGAGCTGACTTAAATTATGGTGCCCTTCGGTCAATGATAGCTGAAACCAAGCAGAGGGCCACGCAGGCCTATAAGCAAGCTAAAGAGGCTGTGGGGAAAGTTGCTGAACTTGAGGCCTCTCTAGGTGGTGAGAAGGAGGCCAACTCTGCTCTCAATGCTGAAGTTACAGCTTAAGCTCAAGGAGGCAGAATGGGAGAGGAAGGAGGCTGAGCGCAAAGAGAAGGAAGCTGAGGTGTTGGTCGAAAAGTGTATGGCATTTATTGCTAAACTTTCATCTGCTGTAAAGGGGAAGTACCCCAATTTGGACTTGTCCTTTTTGGATGATGTTTATCCCGATGAGGACTAGTCTATTGTAATAGTTTTTTTGCTGTTATAAAAATTTGAATTGTTTTTCATTTTATTTTGCACTTAAGTTTGTCATTTATTTTTGAACTATTTGCATAAGAATAATTAGATAAAGAAAATGTTCGTGTGTGGTGAGGTGAGATGTCATTTGAGTTGTTGAATTTCCCATGATAATCAAATCGAGCGTAACTAATTAAAAAGAAGAACCGCCCAGCAAAGGGTAATGTAAAAAATTAGTTCGTAACACTGCGTACCTTGCATTTAATATGCCAATATGGAGGCTTTGTGATTGTTTAATTTGTATTTGCTGTAGAGCTATTTGTATAGAACAAGAGTTATGCGGCAGCATTTGCCAAACTCTATGGTGATGTAGGCCTATTTTGGCAATAGTGCCGAGCCCTTATCAGTAAGTGCAACTTGCTTACTGAGTTAGCGAGTTATTTGGTGGTATATGCCAAACTCAATTATATGGTCAGGCTGCTGTGGCGATAGTGCCAAGCCCTTGTTAATAGGTGTGCTTTGCTTTTTGAGAAAGCGAGTTATGTGGCGTTAGGCGCTGAACTCCATGATGTGGCTGGGCTATTTTTGGCGATAATGTCGAGCCCGTATACAAAAAAGTATTGTGATCTAGAGGTGATAAGTACCTTGTATAGAATATGTCATTCATTAAACATCCGTCCTGCAGGTGGGAACATCCTAAGAACTTATATTAAAGCCAAATTAGCATGGCAATAACTTGCAATTATAGAGTAATAAATAGAGAAACGATGATAATACCGAACGACATTTAATGATAAATAAATAAGAATACTTACAAAACTAGCTAAAGGCAAAAAAATGTCGAGCTATTGATAGTATGGACTGAGGTTGAACCCATTCCATGAGTGTGGAAGCCATATTCCTGAGAGATCTTCGAGTTTATATACTCCTCCATTGATTACTTCTTGAACAACATACGGTCCTTCCCAGTTAGGGTCCAGCTTGCCCGCACCTGCTGTTGTTTAGGTGGATACCACCTTCTTCAATACCAACTGTCTGACCCGAAATAACCTCAGCTTGATCTTGCAATTGTGGTAAGCCACCATGGATTGCTTGTATGCTGCAAACTGTATTTGAGCTAGCTCCCTACTTTCTTCGAGCCGATCTAAGTTGTATAAGAGATCAACGTTGTTCTCCATACTAGGTAGAGATGTTTGGGTGCCTGAAACTCCTATTTCACATGGGATAACAGCTTCAGTGTCATATGTCAATGCGAAGGGTGTTAACCCTGTTGCTGCATGGGGTGACGTCCGATACGCCCATAACACATTGTTGAGTTCTTCGACCCAAAGGCTCCTATAAGCCGCTTCTTGAGCCCGGAGAGGATAGTCCGGTTAGTCACTTCAATCATCCCATTGGATTGGGGGTGGTAAACGGAGGTAAAGGCCAATTGAATATTTAGCTCCGAGCAGAACTCTTGAAAGCCTGACAGTAAAACTGTTTGCCATTGTCAAAAATGATAGAGTGCGGAATACCAAACCTTGTGATGATGCTTTTTTGCAGGAACTTGTTGACGTTCGCTGGTGTGATGGTGAAAAGTGGTTTAGCTTCTACCCACTTGGTAAAATGGTTTACTGCCACCACCAGAAATCTTCGTTGTCCCATTGCTTAGAGAAAAGGCCCTAGTATATCTATCCCTCATTAGGCAAAAGGCCACGAACTGTGGATTGACTTCTGTTTCATCGAGCTCTTATATGGAATGTTGGCAAATCTTTGACACTTATCGCATCTCTGGACTAAGGCATTTGCATCAGTCTCCATGGTCGACCAGTAATAATCCTACAAGAGTGCCTTCCAAGCTATGGCCTGAGCTCCTTTATGGGCCCCGTAAATTTCTTCATGGATTTCTCGAAAGATATAATCCCCTTCGTCCATGCTCACACACAAGGTCAAAGAATTTGATAAAGACCATCTGTACAGCTTGTCATTCATCATAGCGTACAAGCTTGATTTTCAAACTACCTTTCGAGCTTGAAGTTGGTCTTCTGTCAAGGCCTCTGACATTAGGTACTGGTAAATAAGCAGGCGCCATCCCTCCATCGGCTCCTGCATTTGGATCTAAAAGATTTCGTAAGTTGGCTGTGAGATTATTGTGGAGATGATATTTGTAGTCTGAATCGGACTATAGAGACAAGCTTTCTTGGCTAGGGCATCTGCTTCTATATTCTCTGCTCGAGGTATTTGGGTTATTGATCAAGTACCCCCATTTTCTTATAATCTGGCTAGTAGTGCGGATGTCAGCTCCTTGTACCGAATCATGGAGCCATTTTTAGCTTCGAAGTTTTCTCTTAGCTGACTAACAACCAGTTGAAAATCTAAGAATATCTCTAAGATGTCAGGTTTCATTTCTGTCACCAACTGTAACCCGGAGCATAAGGCTTCATATTCTTCTGCATTGTTGAAATCTAGGAAAGTCAAGTGTGTCATTGCTCGGATGCGCACCTTCCCTGGGCTCACCAGCAGTACTTCGATTCCAACCCCTTTCGAGCTTGCGGTTCCATCGACATACAACTTTCATGCTATTTTGGCAAGCTCGATGTAATGGCCTCAACACCGGATCAGCCGTGAATAGTACCTTCCGACAGTGAATAGTATTTTCCGGGGCTGAAAGGACACCCGAAAGTGAAAAATATTTTATTTGACCATCGGAAAGTATTGCTCATGGTGAGTCTATGGTTGAAATTTGAAGTGAATTTGAGGTCAAATGGGCCTCCAAAAGTCAAAAATACGAAAAAGGTAGCGAGTTAATTTTCCTGGTAGGGAAAGGGACTTGATTTTGCTTAAATAATTAAAAATAGTAAATGAACTCAGAATATCGCCAGATTTTATGTGCCTACATGAATTTTTATTTAGAATATTTTGGTGATGAGAATGGAATTTTTCGGTGACTTCGGCAGTTGTCGAATCGGACCGATAAGTTTAAATCGGACCGATAACGGACTCCGATTGAGCCGAAAATTTATTTCCTACCTATTTTTTATGTTTTAAGAATGATGGAATTAAAATTGAAGTGATTTGAAGTAAGGAAGAGAGAGAAATTGAATTGGGCTTTATGGAGGCATAATTGGGCCTTAATTTTTAATTGGGCTAAACCCACTCATTAAGCCCAATTTTGGGCCCATAAGAGTGGTATAAAAGGGGCAAAAATCTGGAGATTTTCTCCAGAATACTCCAGCTTCCTCTTCCTCTTGCTATGGACGAATTCTCTCTCTCCCTCTCTCTCCTTGATTCCTTCTTCTTCTACCCCAAATCTCTCTTAAACCTCAACATAAAAGATGAATTTCCAGCTCTCTAGATCACCTTAGTGACCTTAAGCAAGAGATTTGAGCAAGGGAAGGTAAGAAATCAAGTGAAGAAAGAAAAAGAGGTAAGATGGAACTTAAAAATTCAAGTAGTTTTAATTGAGTTTTTGATGTGTTCTTATAGTTTTTGAGATTTTTAAGCTAATTATGAGCTTGGATTGTTCATTTGAGGACAAGAAATTGAGGTTAGGAAGCTTAAAGATTTCGGCCAAAGGGAGATGGCAATGAAGAATGAAGTTTTGCTTGGTTTTAGGTGAAGAAAAATGAAGTTTAAGGAAGGTTAAGCATAGAAAAAGGTAAGTGACTACAAAATCCCTTAATTTCCTATTTAATATGAATTTTCCTTGATTATGTAACCAAAATAATAATGTCTAAAATTGTTAATTGATGCAATTATGTTAGGGTAATTGCAATTGGATTAGAGAAATGATGAATGGAAAGTGAAAATGAAAGAAAGAAAAATTTTAAAGTGGGAAAAGAATGGTGGCCGAAAATTAGTGAGAAGAAATGATAAGGAAAATGCATGAAAATAATGTATGGTAACTTAAATTAATTGTAGACATGATAATTGATGTCTATAAATTTTTAGAGAATATTTAGAATTTATTTGGAAATTTTTAAGATTATACATATTGTATGTATTAAATGAAAATTGTGATTTATTGTGAATTAAATGATTATTTTGATGAAAAATGACATTGACCAATAAATAATGCATAAATAAATTTTATTAGAATTTATTAAAGTTATTGGAATTTTATTGGAATTTTTATGTGTATATGTATAATGAAAATAATTGAAATAGCAATGCATAATTGTATAAAAATGACTAAAGTGATGAATAAGTATGACAAATAAATTAATTTCAATGACGAGAAATAAAAAATCAACCGACCGATTTTCGAAATAATTATTAGGTCGTGAAACTAATAAGAATAATGAATTATTGAAAAATAATTCATAAATAAATAGAAATGATTGAAATAAACTAATACGTGAATAAAATAAATATAAAATGAATTTTTAATAGAAAAAGAATTTAAATGAAAAGAAATAAAAGTTTTGGGGCAAAATGGTAATTTTGTCAAAGTAGGTAATTAACGCGTAAAAATAAGTAAGAAATACTTACCAAGGGTAAAATGATAATTTCGGAGAATTAACTGTATTAAAAGATAAAGTTTTCATTGTATGAGGACTAAAATGAAATTTTACCCGAAAATGGTAAAAGAAATAATAAACGATGAATAATGGAAGAAATGATATAATAAAAATAGAAATAAATGATTATAATGGCAAAATCGTAATTATGCATTTGAAATGAATAAATCGATAGAAAAAGTCAAATTATGCATGTTCGAGGCCTAAAATAATAAATGATATTAATTAAGTCCCTAATTGCCTAAAAGTAAAAAAATAAAAATATGACTAATTTATCAAAACAAATTAGTCAACAAAAAGTATTAAAAGAGTTAATGATTATAAAAATGATTCATTGATGAAATAAGGTTGGCATACCGAATGATTAAAAAGCTTGAGTAATAAAAGAAAAAGAAGTCAACTATTGAATTATTAGAGAATAAATTGTAAAGAATTATATAAAAAGAAATTGTGAATTATAATGCCATAATTTATAATTTGTATAAAAGATTGAAAAGTTTAAGTATCTGAGTGAATTATCGAAAAATAATTCACAAAAGTGACTGAAAAAGAGAAGTGAATAAAAGGATAAAAAGCTATTGATTAGTCAAAGGCACAAAAGAGTGCATTTGATCAGAATAAAGTATAGTAGTAAATAAAAGAAAGAAATTAAAAGTTTTAAATGTTCAAAAATATTGCAATGATATTGATTATGTTTGCCCTTAACGATAGACAGGTAGTATGATTCTTGTTTTGGATATAATTGGCTAGCCATAGGGATACCTCTGTACCGCGGTGCAAGTCATGGCGACTTGCTTAGCTATGGTTGGGATCTTTGATCTCCATAGCTTCTGTGAAAATGTATCTGTATCTGTTTTGCGAGACTTGATCTTTCGAGATCATTTCTCTATCTGCTACGTGGGACCTTTGGGTCCAGTCCCGTATATCCTTTATGGAAAACCTATTATATTGCATTAGGGGCACATCGAAATGAATAAATAAGTACTGTTTCATTGAATTGAATATAGAAAGTTATAACGAAACGATTTGTTTGAAATAAAATGCAAAGTCAAAATAAATCTGTAAAAATTTCTGGAAAGTGTAACTAGTAAGAAAAAAAAAGAAATGTTTTATAAGAATAAATATTAAATCAATGTTTAGTTAGACTTTTATAAGAAATTTAAATATATCTTGTTTTACGTGAAAAAGATAACTTTAATTGATTAGTAATTCTTGTACCATTTATCACTGTAAAGATAATGACAAGTCTGGAAAATAATATTAATTTTCCTGCTTAAAGTTAAAAAGTGATGATAGCGATAAAAAGTGAACTTAATACTTAGGTAACATTTTTCTGAAAGATAAGTTACCTGAAAAGTAAAACGATATAAAGGCATAGAATTGTGCAATGAGGAAAAAGTAAAAGATATAAGTTTTAATTAGATAATTAAATATGGATAATGTATAAAAGAAGAAAAGAAAGTTTTGACTACAAAGTACTCCAAAATAGCTATATCGCTTTGCGATGAAGCTTATAAGCCTTTTAACAGTAATGTAATTATTAGATCAAAGTTAAAGTAAAGTAATAGAATAAATAAAAAAAAGTGAAGTCATAATATAGATTGAATAATTGACCAGTAAAGCAAGTATTAAAAGTAGTTTAATTTGGTACTAGTAAAGACACGAGTACCAATACACATCGCCAAATGAATTGATAATTAAATTGCTATGGCTAAAGGATAGAATGAAAGTACTGATAAAAAGTAAAAGTTATAGTAAAGATTAACGTAAAGAAAAAAAGGTAAAGTTGAAAGTTTAGAAACAAAGAACAATGATTACCAAAATATGAGTTAATATAACATGACTAATGTTAATAAAAGTAAGAGAAAGTGTTAAATGAAATAAGAATAATAGTAGCATAAAGTATGTAATTATGTTTATGTTGGGAAATTCTTGGATTAGTAGTCACCACTGGGCATATTTAATGTTCAGTACGTAGATTTTACTGCGTGCAGGTTCTGGAGGGTTGCGGGAGCACAGTACGTTGAAGGTCCCGATCGAAAAAGAAGATTTCTGTGTTAGTTGGTTTATGCTTTTGGCATGTATATACCTAGACGATTAAAGTAAAAGTTTGAATTGTATATTTTTATCTGTAATGAATGAATGGCTAGTACAAGTTTGGTATAATGGTTGGTATTGTTTTAAATTGTTTCTAATATTATTGTTTATTTCTAGAATTATTGTAAGAGTATTTTCAAGTGGTTTGAAATTGTTTGGAAAAAAAATTTACCGATTTCTGTTAAGTTCGTGTCGGAAAAGACTGTTCCGAGAAGGGTGCGACACTCGAGAACTGATTCATGAAGCTCGGCAACAAAGTTCGCCAATACCTGTGCTTTCATGGCTGGGCGCGGCTCATACCAGATATCAAACTCTCCCAAGTGAGCTGCCAATTCCGTCAATCTTCATGAACAATCCAGCCACTGCAATACCTTTTTCAGATTTGAATTTATACGCATTACAATCGTGTGTGCCTGAAAGTATGGGGGAAGTTTAATCTTGGTGGTGATGAGTGCAAAGGCTAGTTGCTCGAGGATTGGATAATTGAGTTCGGCACCATGGAGCACTTTGCTTGTGTAATAAATTAAAAACTGTTGGCCTTCTTCTTTCCGGACCAGAATTGCACCCACCGCTCCTACCGACACAGATAGGTAGATGTATAAGATCTCACCAGCATGTGGTCTGCTGAGCAGCGGCGTGGTTGAAAGGAACTGTCTCAGGGCTTGAAATGTTTGTTGATATTCTTCCGTCCATTTGAAGTTCTTAAGATTTTTTATTGTCCGATAAAATGGTAAACACCATCTGGCCAAACAAGATATGAATCTTCCTAAGGCTGTGATTCTTTTATTCAGCCTCTGCACTTTTCGAACTATTTTTTGCTAATCCATGGTCATGATTGCTTTGATCTTTTCTGGATTTGCTTTAATCCCTCACTTCGATATCATAAAGTCGAGAAACTTTCAGGACTGTACCCCAAAGGTGCATTTTTCAGAGTTCAACTTGAGGCCCGTATCTCTGAGTTTTTGGAAAGTCTCCTTGAGCTCCGTACACATATCTACTATGGTCCTGCTTTTAATGATCATATCATCCATATAAATCTCCATATTCCTCCCGAGCTGATTCATCATACTCTAGTAAGTGGCTTCTACATTTTTCAAACCAAAAGACATGACCCGATAACAATAAGTTCCCCTATGAATGATGAATGCCATTTTTTCTTCGTCTACTAGGGTCATTGGAATCTAATGGTAACCCGCTGAGGCATCAAAAAAGACATATTCTTCGAATCCCATCGTAGAGTCTACCAATGTGTTAATGTTTGTGAGGGGATAGCAGTCCTTTAGGCATGCTTTGTTTAAATCTGTAAAGTCAACACACATTTTCCATTTGTCACTGCTTTTCCTAACAAGCACCACGTTGGCAAACCAGTCCGGATAGAATATTTTCCAGATGAAACCACTTTCTAGCAAAGTAGCGGTCTCCTTCTCGATGGCCAGCTGCCTTTTAGGTGTATGATTTCTCTTTTTCTGCTTAACTGGCTTGCATTCTGGCCGAACATTCAGCGAATGAACTATTAACTCTCTCCACACACCTTTGATATCTGAGGTCTGCCAGGCGAAGACATCGAGAAACTCACAAAGTGTCGATAGGAGGGCTTCCTTCTTCGTCCCATTTTTGCCAACTAATATCTGGACCTTCTTCCCCGGCTCAAACTCGACAACCTATAACATCTCTGCAGGTTCTGCCCGTTGCTCTACCTGATCTGGTATATCCATCGTATCTAAGGGCAAGGCTTGATTGGCTTTTCTGAGTATGGTTAGGTACGTCTTTCGGGCTATTTTTTGATTTCCTCTCAAGACTGCTACTCCATCTTCTGTTGGGATTTTGAGCACTAGATTCTTCATTGAAACACAAACTTCAACCTCAGCCAGCAGAGGTCGATCGAATATTATGGTATATGATAAGAGGATATCAACCACCATGAAATCTGCTTGGCAAGCACAAACTACCACATCATCTCCTAACTAGATTCTATGCTAGAATCTTTCCTCATGGGCCTCGGCCAATTGACCTGTCCGTTCTTCTTTATCCAATCCAGTATATATTCATGCGAGGCAGTTAGGGGTGTAAATCTATCTTCTCTTTTGTTTTTCTAGAGGGGAGTGGTGACTGTAAAAGTTTGGTTATGTAAGTGACTTCCTCAGTACCTTTTGAAATCTATCAGGTTCAAACTTCCCTTTTTTCGAGCTGTTTTACTTCCTTCACCCCCCTCTTTATCAGATGCCTAGTATTTGTGTGAGCTATAGCGCAGATGTCAGGCCTCATCCATTCGGATGTATTTTTGTGCTCGAGATATTAATTCGATAAAGTTGTTTAATGGCTACTTGCTCAGGGAATCGCTAAAGTCTTGACACCTTATGTTTCTGATTAGGCCATTGATGGCGACCTCTAGATTGAGGTTTTGTATGTCCATTGCCATGTTGTTGAACCTCTCTACATAGGCCCGCAATGGTTCGCCCTTCTCTTGTTGAACTAAATTCAAATCTGCAAACACCTTGTTCAGGTGAATGGCAGCCACAAATTTTGCGATGAACATGTCGCTGAACTGTTCGAAATTTTCAATGCAATGCGCGAAAAGTTTACGAAACCAAATCTGGGCTGAGTCTACCAAGGTCTATGAAAATATCTTGCATAATACAATGTCATCTGATATGAGCACTAGCATACTGTGTTGGAACTGGTCAATGTGAGCTCGGAGGTGGATGTTACCACTGTAGGTTTTTAGGTTGGAAAGTCGGATGTTGGAAAATGGGGCGACCAAGATTTCTTAGGAAATAAGGGATCAAAAACTGTCTTGGTACTGTAGTGTAGTTCGATTTTGTTGCCTTTTGATCCGATCTTCCAAAAGGCGATTAAATTGCTCGGTAATCAGGGTAATGGTGGAGCTAGGATTTTGAGGAATGGCTGGTGAGAAGGGCTCCTGAGTAGGAGGCTGTGAGGCCCAAGGTAGGTTGGTATTTTATGTAGGTGGAGGTTGAGGTTGTGCCTAAACGAATGATAGCTGACAGGGAGGCAATGAGAGATTGTGCAGTTTGTGAGGTGATATTTGGGATAACCATAGGCGAAGTTGGTGTCGTTGGGCTGAGGAAGGAATTGTTAAGTTCTAGGTAAAGCGAGGTTGTTTGTTTGGTTTTCCTGTTGGGAAGAGTTTGGGTTCAGGTCTAGGAAAATGTTCATGTTCTACGCTCACCGCACCAAATGATAACAGGTTGAACGAATGTACCACTTTCGAATATCACCTGCAAAAAGGAAAAGAAGATCGGAAGGTTTCCGATTAGGGAGACTCCGACGGTCAACTAAAAAATATTGTTATGAAAGATATGTGCTCTTCAATAGTAAAAAGTTAAGGAACCTTTTCATACTTATTTTTCTTCCTTTTATTGATGCAACTTGAGTGTTTTTAGGAGGTAGTGGGAGGAAGTTCTCATTCTTTCGGCTACTAATCCATTTTTTTCGATTCTTGAGAGAGACGTGGGAGCAAGGTAATTATTTGTCCATCGTGGTAGAAGTGCTTTTAGGATCCGTTTTCAACTGGATTATGGATAGATTTGATAGTCCATATAACTCTGGTTTTCAGTCAGTGTGGCGAGATCTGAGCTAAGTGAACTGTTCAGCTACTGTAGATGACCAAATCGAACTTTGAGTTCGGGTATATCATCAAATAATAATAATAATAATA